>CAJNDV010031996.1:218271-251004 GCA_905221635.1 Symbiodinium sp. CCMP2456 | reverse complement strand
CCCCCCCCCCCCCCCCACACCCACACCAAGACGTACCATGTAGTTTCACATGAATCCAAAAATATAGAGACATGATATCAAATACCAAAGATATGAAAGTGATCTGCAATATGCAATAAGGGGTAAATCATGGCTGGTCCCTGCCTTTATCCTCGACCGAATCGTGTCCACCACACTTTGCGGCAATGTATTCCTGCTCGCAGAGACTTCGTAGCAGAATGTCATGGGGATGCACGACAACGGCACAATGCAAGTACGAGTGGTTTTGGCCGATTCGCAGCTAAGCAGCTAATCTGGCGACTCACCCGATTGAGACTTTGGGAAATCTTCGAGCGCTTCCAGGGTGCTTCGCTCAGGCCAGCACTTGCTGCTGGTAGTTGGCTGTGGCGAACACTGGCTCTTGTTTTGGCGAGGCTTGCGGTTGACCTCATATGTTGCAGGATTGTTTCGAGCTTTTAGTGCCCCGATGCCAGGAGATTTCTGAGAACTTTGCAAAGCAATCCAGCTTGAAGCAGTCATCTTCGACCTGTTCCACTATACTTCAACGTGGCGGTGCAAGGACAGGCAGCTTCTCGCCTTGCTCAAGCCAAGATCTTGGTTCAGCTTCTCCTTAAGTAGGCCATGGCGGCCCTCGAGAGATTCTGTGCCTCAGACGTCTGCAAAGTGTGAGTCCTGGGTGGCTATTCTGTTGCTAATACGTTGTCCTCAGCAGCCAAGAACCAAGCCGAGAAAGGACACAAGCTCGGCAATGTCGACGTTACCAGAAGCATTGGTGTCCAACCTTCGAGAGCAGTGTCGGAACGCTTCATCCATGAGCCGGCACGCACTTTCACCAATGCTTTTGTGGGCGAGGCGTAACACACAAAGAGGAGATCTGGTAGTCATTGAGGCTGGATGGCGGGATCCTGTCAGGATTTGCGCCGAGTGCTCTCAAAGCGATCTGCTGCCTACAAACGGGCATGTTCTTGATCCGACGTGTAGTCACTGATCACATGCGCCAAAACACCAAGAGAACTCAACCCGTGCACACCCAGCCAGCAAGAGGAAGCTGTGAATCACAGGACACCAAGGATCTCAGGTCTAAGTCTCTGCAGGTGTTGCAACTGTAGCAAGTTAAAAAGGTTCTCGAATCGGAGAAGCCTACTGAACAAGCTGCCTGCAAAGATTAATGCCTCTATCTACAAGATTCTACAAGCTGAAAGCAGTCCACAAAGAACAGGAGGATCTGCTCAAGGACAACGAGTGAGCTTAATCTCCAAGCTTGGGATGGTCTGGGGGCTGGGAAGCATGCCGTGCCTCAGGATTCGACGCAAGGCACCTCTCACCTCGTCGAAGCAAAGCGTGCCAGAGCCATCCTGCATCCAGAATCTTGAGCACAGGAAAGCGACAGCAATTATACAACAACACTCAACCTCTGATGCAATTGCTGCAGTGCCGCTGCAGGCCGCATCCTTGTCAAAGCGCTTGAAAATGACATCATAGCCCTGCTTCGGTCCTGTCGTGATCATGGTGATTGAAGAAATCAGAGATCACAGAAGGTCACACCGTATCCGCATCGGAAAGCCGGTCCAACGCACGCAGCAGACTTGATCCTTGAGCGAATCCTTGTGACATGCAGGGCTTCACCTCAGGATCCTGCATATGTTAAGTGCAGCTTTGCACTGCGGCCGAGCATCAGAGCGAGGGACTCTTTCGATAAGTGGCCAGCCACCGGTGCCTGCCAGCAAAGAAGAGCTCTTTGCACCGCGATCGATGTCAGCCCTGGAAGTCTCCTTGCATTCCGAAGCCTGCGGCCCAAAAAGCACATGACCGGCACTGGGCCATCGGCGCGAGATGCTGTATTCGATCTCGACGCTGAAACGGACGACTTGCTTGCGTCCTTCTGCGCCAGTGTCTCGACATCAATGCTTCAGTGGGCCCAGCTCGTTCAAAGTTCAAGAACCACTTAAGGGCATCGGGTTCCTTGTTGCAGGCGATCTTGGAGCACTGCCTGTCAGGTGCACCCTGTCCAAGTCTCCGCTCAGGAATTAAGCGGCGCTCAGGTCTGCACATGTCGATGTTCCAAGACGCCTTAGTCGCAATCTGAATCTCCCGGCTCCGCCTGCAGAGACAGAAGTTGCGAACAAGAGCCAAGAGGCTGTGACGGCTGCCAGGTGCATCTGCAGTCGATCGCTCGAATTGCGCAGTTGGGACCTTTGCCGCTTGCATGATCTTGCAAGGCTGCCAGCTCATGTTCGCACGACGAGGCGAGATGCAGCAACTCTCGCATCTTCTCGCACTTGCTGCTCAGGACATGCACCTGACTCAGATCTATGTAGTAACTGTGCCATGATCTGCTGCTCCACTTTCACGAATCACAACACTGTGACCATCTTACTTGCGTTTTCCAGGATGTCCGCCCAAGACAGGCACGTTGCTCTTCGCATTGTGCATCTGCTCCTTCAGAGCTCTGCCGAAGCATGCTGATGCTGCCTCTAGGGCCGCTAGGGGAGAGAGGGCCGGTGCCCTCTTGGTTACGCTGGGTCCTGCATTCGGTCGGAGGCGCTGAGGCGCATGTCCTGACATGCCACTATCTTCTGTGATCCACAAACAAGGAACCTTCAACTTCCTGACCAGGTCCTGCTGCACTGCAAGCGGCAGGCGCTGATCGAACCTGAGCTGCAAGGCCGCAAGACAACATGTTCGAGATGGCAAGCCACACGTGGATATCACAAGAAGAGATGTGCCTTTCAAGCGGAATTTCCTGGCTCTGTTCCCACTGCTCCAGGGACCTGTCTGTGCGTTCGTTCAGACAGAGGTTAAATTGCGAAGTGGTGTCTGACACGAGAACGGGCGAAGTTGCGTAATATCTAAGAGTGGAGCGTTCTCTGACCTTTGATCTCCTTCTGCATGTGCTGAAGGAGTGCCTCTGTGCGGTTGATATCCAGCTGGCCTCGGCGTAGGGCATTGATCTGACGACCATACTGGACAACACTTCACGGAATTGTTGGCCAAGAATGGCTTCTATTGTCGAGGCCTTGCGCAACACTTTCCTCCAGTTCACGCTTTTGCTGAGAGAGGTTGAAGATGCTTGCCTGCATACCTGGCAAGCTTGCGACAAAAAACACCAACTTCTTCATGACAATTCCGCAGGGGAGCATGACTGACAAGCTTCTCGAGCGGTCCTGACCTGTTGAAAGCAGGCAGGCACTGCTTCCGCATTACAGCGTCCAGCTGCCTGTTGCTTCACCCGCACAGATAGCTCGCCCTTGGCTAGCCAAACTGGCGACGTGGCATGCGCTGATGAGTGTTTGACTGAGGCTTCGACTGCATCGTCTAGGAATTTGGCCGCGTCTCTCTCCAGCTGCTGAGTCCTCTGGCAAACTTGAGCCTTCCACCAAAGCATTGCTCCTGGAAGCGGCCTTTCCAACAATTCGTTGGTGTGCTTCACCTCAAGTGCGCATCAGGAGTACATCAGCCCTCGGCAGGTCAGCAGTAGTCAAGCAGCAGATCTGTGAATGTTCTCACTGGTCTCCTCGCCTTGGGCTGCAGCTGAAAGTCAGCAAGTAGTCTTGGCGATCAAACCCTGAGGCTCTCACTCCAGGTCTCCTCTTTGTCTAAGCTTTTGTGGGTGGTACCAAACTTGAAAGGTGTCATGTCGTAGCCCGACTGCCTGGCCGAAGAGCCGAGGAAACAAGATAGCCTTGCTTCCTGCCCATCTTGTGCCAGCAAGAGGCACAGCGCCATCAGCTGAAGTGGCGCTGTTCTGCCTCAGAGGAGTGCCCGTCAGTCAGAATGCCCTGCCGCATCTGAGAGAGTGATGCCGAGTTCTTCTGCAAACCTCGACTTTTCAATGCCCTGATGCAGACTTTGTGCGAGGTTGGGTTAACTCTTTGCCCAACTTGTCAGATTCATTGGCTTACTTAGATGTGGCAGCAGAGCAAATGGCTGAGATTTCTCGCCGGAGCGGTCGGTACTGCTCAGGTCAGGTGGAAGCTTCCTCCCATAACCATTCTATCAGGAGTGCAACTGTGGGGCTGCGTCCGTGAATGTCGTAGCATCAGGCGGAATACCGCTTGATGCGGGCCCATTCTGCTGGAAGGGGTTTGCATCATGGCCCAAGACCAGATGCGATGAAGCTCGCTGCTGCCGCTGACTTTGAGTCGGCTCCCACAAGCTCTGTGACTGCGAGGGCTTGCTTCGCAAACCGATGCTTGGACCGCGAGCTGCTACAGACGCAAGACTGGCGGATGTGCTGGTCGAGATCAGTCTCGGACTCGCCGGCACCAGGATACCACTGGGTATGCCAGTGCTGCCAGGGAGAAGCGGGCTTGACGAGTCTTTAGGTTGCAAAGGCCTTTCACGCGACACCCTGGGCGTCACGATGGTCGAGCCCGAGGCATCCTTTTGCAGTATCGTGCGGCCACGGGGCATCGCAGCAACTGTTGTTGTCTGCAGCACGCCCGGCATGTAGACTCTTCGAGATGACTGAGGATGCTCTTCCAGTACATCTTCGCTGCCTAAAAGCAGGGTGTCAAGCATCTAAAATGGACTTTTGCATGGGAGATGCTGATGCTTCGTGATGTTTCAGGCCTTCTCCAGTGCGATCCGCCACCACAGCCACAGCCCGCTCAATCAAAGCTCCGCTCAATTCCTCCCCACGCTCGGCAGCCAAAGCGTTCCCGAGCAGCAGGCAACCTTCCATACAGGCATGACGGACGTGCTCTGCTGCTGTTTTGACGGGCTCGTTCAGTCTTGGCACGAGTCACAGTTTGGCATGTTTGGGAGTTTTGGCAGGTGAACAGCCACCAACAGACATTCATTGCACGTGCACCCTTTCTTTGTCGCTCAAGCTACGTCTGTCTCTCTACGATCTCTCTTTGCTTTGCTGTGGGGGATGGGGCACAGGCAGTCCCTGTACCCTGCGCGCCTGCGCGTTTGCGCACCCCCATCGCCGATGATTTTTTTTCCCACCCGCCCAGCAGAGGAGGGGCTCAGCAGTGAAAAATTGGGAACCGCTATGGAGTGGTCCCAGTGTGAGGGGTTTGTATGCTGGCAACGGCGGATGGCCCGAAATCGGCAGGAAAATTGTATTGGCAACACACCGGTCAGGAGGGACAAACGTACTGTAATCATCGGCTCTGCAGGCCTGTGGCCTGCCGCAGGCACACCACTCCGTCGGTCGTAACGGCTTTTTGAGGTCAGTTTAGACTGCAGCGGTCAGTCCAGAACGTTTCGTTTGGGTCAATTTTGGATGGCTCGCGGCTCGGAGTTGCCCAGTCGGGTGTGCGCCTTAGCGGTTGGTTCTGCTCGTCTGCGCTGGCTCTTGTCAACTCTGATTGGCCGTTTTCACGACCCTTGGTGCCATGTCTGTGCCCGCATCTGCTGGGTCCTTGTTCCGGTGTCCTACTGGTGCTCGGCGTTCTCGGCGTGGTGGTTGCTGGTTCTGCAGCCTTAGTGTGATGATTCGTCAGACAATGGAGCCGCTGCCTGAGCACATGATAGAGGCGATCACGGAAGTGAAGACTGATGGTGTCCAAACGACACTGGTTTCACACCTGCAAGGTGCCCGGAGAGCCGAGATGATCTGCGGCGACTGGCCGAAGGAGAAAGCTTTGTTCGCCCTGCGACTGAGACTGCAGACCCACCGACTGGTGGAAGTGAAGCCCTCCCTGGCACTGCTGCGATTGATGCCGCAGGTACTATGCCGAACGAGCCGGCATCTTCGAGTGATGCCCCGAATGCTGTGCCTTGGATGAGACAATGGTGCAGCACAAGCTTAGCAGGAATGGCCCTGTGCAGAGCCCTCACGAAAATGGACTGTGGACCTGAGGTCACCCGTGGCTGACCTGGACAAATACATCACGACTGTGGTCAAGAATGATCGTGAGAGAGCGGTTGACCGGGCGAATGATTTCGCTGAACGACTGCTCCGAGCCCAGATCGGATTGGCGGATGCAATGTACCGCTGCGAGTGGGATGAGACAACTGCTCCAATGTTGTCTGTGCTACTGCTGGGAACCCGCGCAGGCGGATTGCAGACTTGACCACCCGACTAGCACAGCAATGGTCCAATGAGTTCATGCGAAGGAGAAGGCGACCGACCTGTTGGTGAATGTCTTGGACTGTCAATGTCTGGCTGGATTTGCGCCGCTTTCCGTGCCATCAGCTGAATGGCTCGTTCAATGCCCTGCCGGCACTGAGGAAGACTGTGCAATGGGCGAACCAAGAGGTGTTCGTGCCGTGCTGGACCCTTTGCAAGCGCACAACGGCTTTAAATGGGCATCGTGCGAATGTTCATGACTGATGCAATGTGCCAGCCCAGCCCGGGAATTCTTCTCAGCATGAACGAGATCATCGAGCGGGCAATGTGGGCCACCACCAACGGCCAAACTTTTGTGGAATGGCGCCTGATGGGGCACACTTTGGTGCCACTGAGCCGGGCGATTGGAGGTGGACTGATGCATGATTGCTCCACCTGGGATGAGATCTGCGAGGGCGAAGAGAAAGTGGCAGCCAATGCTTGGAATGCTCCGGCCCAGGCCAAGGGCTCGAATGATCGCACTGCCGCCATTGCCCAGACTGCCAATGCTCTCGAACCCGGTGCTGAGATTGTCCTGCGGAAGAATGCCAAGGGCACCGCCAAGTGATCGCACTGAGCTGGCGATGAACTAAGAAGTGCCCTGCGACTGCAACTGTTTTGCAATGAGAAGTTTATGCTGAAATGTCGAAAGGATTTCTTCAGAGAATGAAGTTCTCGGATTCAATAAGAATGGACCTGAGCTGAATCTTTGCGAGGTTGCTTTTTGCATTGCTTTTTGTAGTGCAAACTGGCCTCCGAGTGCTTCCAGCAATGCCTCGAATGTCATCCCGAGTCGAGCCAGAATGTCCAGAATGAGGCCAATGCCCCCTCGCAGCTTTGATTGCTACTGTTTCGATTGTTTCTTGATCGCTTCGCGAATGCTGCCGTGTAGTTGTGTACGCTGTAAATGTTTGAATGATCCTCGACTAAAGTTAGGATCAATGGACTGTGTTAAATGTAACCAGCCCCATGTGCACCCGAATGTGCAGGATGCATTTGTGAATGCTATACTATAATGCCGAATGGCATTTGGCTCAGGTTGGTTGAGACTGTCTGGATTGTAGCTTTGAGTTTTGCACTCGCTCTCCGTCCTCCCGGCGTCAGGTTCAACAAACTGCATAACCACACGTGAACAAATCTTAGCTTCATGCCGAAGTGACTTTTGATCTGCCTGCCATTGAGCACATGGCGTGCAAGCTTGGAGGGGTCTGCTTCGGAATGTGGAAGTTTCCTCAGCAATGATCTGCGGCTGCACGACAATCTCTCTGCTGACTCGCAGGCTTCTGATTCTTCCAATGCCATGTGGCTGAAGGAGGTTCCGCCAAACGGCCTCGCGACCTTTCTGACTCAATGCCTCGTAGTGAAGTGCCACAGTGATGCGGGACCTGACCTGGGCAGATTGTGTGGTCTGTCACCCACGAATGCTTGCGAATGCTTCGTCAGACAATGTCAGGCACCCTGCTGCAGGATCGATGTTGCTGGCCCTGTTTGAGGTCAGGAAGAGGATTCCTGACCAGGGCGGCCGAAGGGCAGAGGTGCTTTACAGATATATCCATCTGTCCAGCAAACGGAGAGTCCTGATATCTAGCATTGCTCGCGTTGACATTGCTTGACTAGCCTTTTTTGCATTTCCTTTACAGATTGATTCTCGCTGATTATCGCCCCCTTAGCGTGTCAGTTAGCCTTCAACGCCCGTTTGCATCCGTCAGAGACATGTGGCATTCAATCCAAAGCTTCCGCCCACCGCTGAAAAGGGATGATGGTAGAAACTTAGACGGAGACTGTTGATTTTAGAAGTCGTGTCTTGTGCGCACCGAGCGAGCACACGGGAAAGAACGACCAATGGCAATGTCAATCTCGACGAATTCCCTCAATGTCTAGCAAAGTCCCCGCTTAGCCGGCTCCCTGTCCTTGGTGATACTCCAGCAGCCGCAGCATGACGCAAACCAGCGCGTTCCGCTGCAGTTCAGAGGAGCTCCTGGCTTCAAGGAAGATGTCCTGAGCTCCGCAGGAGATCCGACAGATTGCACAGTTCCCAACAACCAGAAGGTCAAGGGATTTTATTGGAGGTCGCCACTGCGACTGGCAACCAACCGACAGGGACGAGCAGCACTTTCGTCAATGAGTGTGAGGGCATTCCATTCACTGCACAGGTGCAGCACCTTCCAGAAGCATATCTGCTTCGAATGGTCAGGCATCTAGCGTTGTGTTCTTTCTCCGCAAAAAAACTATCCAATCGCTGCACCTGCGACAAGTTCTGCTCAACTTCCTGGGCGTTGATGCCCAAATCACCAGCTGTAACTACCTGAGTCTGAATGAAGTATTCGAGCGTTCCGACTGTACAGATCGCAAATGACACTTGCCGCAGGAGGCACATAGAGCGGCATGTGAAGCATCTCAGCGATGGCTTCAGCCGTGAGTGTCTTGCCACAGCCAGGTGGGCCATACAGCAAAAATATAGTGTTGTCTCCCTGGCATGCAACGAGTCAGCCATCAAAATAAACTTGATACACTCGTCTTCGAAATGTGTGTCGCAGTTGATTGAGGCCCCTTGGAAACTGGGCCCGCTCGGGCCTCCAACCGAGTTTCCCAAACCAGGCTCGACTTTTTCGTAAGCACCATACAAGAAGAGCCGAGCTAGACTTGCTCCCTGAGAGCTTTGGTTCTGAACTCTAACCGAAACCCTTACTCGTAGTAGGGGCCCAACACACGAGCACGGGAATGTGACTTGCATGCTGTATCTGCGCTCTTGCTGGGGGTGAAGCCTGATCACTCTCTGCACACGTGCTCCGTGGACATGTGCCAAATTATGACAGAGTTTAGTCGTCTGCTACAAGCACTTGTTGGTGCGATGGTTCGGAAGTCGACAGGCAAACCCACAGCGCAAAGTAATTACGGGACCGTTGTTTTCCTAGCGTAGATTATGAAAATGACTCTAACATCAAAGCCGGGGTCAAAGCTTCAGAAACGATCCGGATGAAGAGTGAACTGTACTGCATGCAAGCCAGATGTCCATGCATCCCTGAGAGAGCAACATGTAGATTCAACAGTACCATTTGGAACTAACTGCTGCCAGCGCCTTGCCCTCAATGAAGTCCAGGCCGCTTGTGCCGGCATGCCGCACAGCAGACCTGAGTATGCAGCTTTTGAGATGCTCAAATCCTGCGAAGTTCCTGCAAGCAGCTGGAATCGCTAGACCCGTGGCTCGTTCACGGTGGCCTTCAAGCCTTCAAGCTACATGCAGCCCCGACCCAAGAGTCTGACCGGATGATCTCCTTCGTGCCATCAGGTAGAACAAGCTGCTGGAATGCATCTGCCCGGAATTGAATTGGGGAGGTATCTGCCACCAATACCTGGCCCCAGCACTTTGCAGTGAAGGAAAACCCCACCATGGCTGGCCAGGCCATCCACAGCTCCGAATCCTGAGGATCCTGAACCAAGCGCAGGGTTTCAGTGCCGTGCTTCTGCTGCAGCTTGAAGGTTCGCAGCGCTTGCTGGAGAGCCACAGAGCAGTTGTCTCCACCACGAGCAGCATGATGGCCATACTCGTGGCCGCGCTGTGTGTCTAGCATGACACGGCCCCCTGAGAGGGTGGCATGCTTCGCACGCCCATGCGCGAAGAAGGAGCCGCGCGAATACTGCACATACGGTGAGCTCATCGCTGCATCTCTGTACTTCTTTCCGCGCTGATGCAGCTTCTCCAGCATCTGTGATGAAATTGCTACATAGAACAAAGAATCCAACCTTCGGACGCCCTTGTATGCAGACATGACCTCTTGAAAGTTGACGAGCGCGAAGCTGGATCCTAAGTATGCCAAGAATTCTAGCTCCATGTGGAAAGACTTCTCCGGTCCAAAGAGAGTTTGCTGCTGTTGGTACCAGCTCTGCAATACCGTCATACCAACTGGTTCGCTCAAACCCTCCACTTGCATGAAGACCTGCGACGAAGATTTCGCTTCCAACTCAAAGCAACAAACTCAACGATGTTTTCTCTCATATGCTGGCCTTCTTTCCCGGGGTGAAGACCTCAGCCAGGGCGGTGAATTGCACGTGACCTCGGCGCTGGCAGAGCCGGCTGCAGGGTTGAATTCGACGAACACAATATAAAAGAACGCAGCGATAAAGTTCTTTCTATAACTGCTGCCGCCACGCCCGAGCCGATCTCTTCCCTCAGACTTTCCAAATCCTCGATCTCGCCTTCCACGGTTTGAATCAGCTCATCCAAACCAGGCAAATTGACTGGGCGTTCTCCGGCTTGAACGCCTGCTGCACTCTCCATGACGTGCTACATCGTACATGATTTGGTGACTAGCAACTTCAGCTCAGGCCCCCACCACAAGAGGAGCAGAATTCCAAGAAGCGCCTGCGGCTTTGAATAGTTTGCGATCTGCCAGATCTTCGGCTACATCCGACCCCACGCTCGAGGTTGCGGCCAAAGTGCTGCGCATCTGCTGGACGAGTGGCGGCATTGTAGTTGTCACACTCGAACCGCAAGGCGCGAAGGCGTCCCAAATACCGCACGGCTTGATCGACACGGACCCCCTTCGGGCACATGCGGTGCTTAACACGTGCTAACCGCTGCTAACCTGCGCATGCACTAAGTCTGGGTCTGCTGCACAGAGACCAGAGAGGACATGACCGTCATGATGCCATTATCGTGACCATTAAGTTTGCTGGTAGATGAACGAATCTTTTCTAGATGGCCTTTTCCCCTCGTCCGCTGTCAGTAAGTTGACGGACCAGGAAAGGTAGCTGAGACCCGCTGCTGGTTGTGAACTTGATCACCTGATTTTGCAGAGCATAAGGCTCTTTTCTTCGGATGCCAGCACAACCACCTGCATGGCACCTTAACTCCCCTGCTTCGTGTCATACTGTACCTGTCGCAACCGAGGGAACCTGACTTCCTTTGGCCAGTTGCCTGGATGCGCCTTCCCCTACCGGGTTCTTCAAGATTCTAGACCTGCGAATGCTCTTCAAAATCTGCCACGACGCACCGCCCTTCTCCGAGTTTGGCGGGCGCTCCAATTGGAAGGGTGGTGCCAAGTCCACCTGGATAACGACTCCATACATGCAGTAATGATGCTGAAGCTATGACTGTTGCTAGTGAAGTAGAATGTTCGATGAATCAGCTGAGCCGCTGAGATTGCTTTGGGCTCCTGTTGCTTCGCCTCTGGTTTCCTGGTAAACGTTGGCAAAGGCGGGCCTTTGCTCTTGCCTGTCGCACACTCGACATGACATGGTTAAATTGATGGCGGGCCCTTCTGCAGCCTTGCCTTTGCCCGTCGCAGCACCGCTGACGGCAACCTCAAAGCATCAGACTCTCCGCAAGCAGAGCAAGGCTTCTTTGAGCAAAGTCTTGGATGCCTCGGCAGTCGTTTCTGGGGAATTGCTGGCTTCTTGACAATCCTGTGTCTCCATGGGCTTCCCGGCACGTGCTCTGTGAGCTGCAGAACGAGGATCGCTTGGTGTAGTCTGGAGGAAGTGATATCTGATATGCAACCGCATGGCAGCCAAAAATCTGTTAGACTCGATCACATCTCACTTATCTAAGGAATCTAAGCGCAGCCGCTTGGCTTGATCCCCAAATCACACGCCAGCTTGAACACATAAGGTTCGGCTCGTGCACCAGAACTCCATGCCTGATGCTGAGAGGACACATGGAGGGTCACCAGGCTTCGGGCTTCCCAGCCTTTGCCTTTTCGGCCACCATTGGCCTGCTCATGCGGTCATGCCGCTTAACACGGGGTGGTTCGTGCAGCGCAGGGCTGGGCGCGCTACAGCACGCAGGCCCGATCTCGTCCGTGATAGGGGTCGAATTGCAGTGCCGATTTCTCCAAACCTCGACACGCGGTACCAGGGAGCTGAGTGAAACCCGGGAAACGGATCCGATTGCAACAAGAGCGCATGCTGACAAAGTAGATGAAGGACATCTCGTCTACAGGCCAAACACAAGTAAAGTAGGTCAGCAAATGATCCCCAACTACGGAAGCTGACTTGATGTGGCATCTGCCACAGGGTGCCTTCGATGTACGAAATGAACTGAGATCTGTCCGCAGCGTTACGGGTCACTTCGGGCTTCCACGGGCTCAGGCGCAATGCGTGCTTCTTGAACTGCATGTCCGCCACCAGTTCGTCTTTTGCGGCCTAACGCTGACAACTACGACAGACCAGCTCTCCAACAGACGGATGTGTGTCGTATCGAAACAGGTTGTGAGGCACGGAATGAGCCGATGGTCGCACCATCAGAGTGTCTTGCAACTTCTCGCCGGCATCAATGTAGCTACCTTTGCAGTGCATGCTTCGCTCCAAAGTGAAACACCTTTCCTACGGTCCTAAGCCTACTCTGCCGCGGAGGACCAGGCCAAGGTGTCTGCTGCTGGATGAGAGAACGCGCCTTGGGTAGTCCAGTGGCCTGGCCCTCTCCGGCCAGCATCCACACGCCCCAAAGAGCCCAGAAAGGGAAGCTGGGGCGAGGACTCTTCCCGCTCCAAGGCCAGCTGGAAGTCATCCTAAGAGAAGTTGCACCGACGCAGCGACGGCGAAAGCGATTGGCCGTGCCTCAACGTCCTCCTCTTCCGGCCGCTGGCTCCGAAGAAGCAGCCTCTGAAAAGTCTCAGCCGAGATCTGCGGCTCTGCGGCTCTTGGCTGCGCCTCCTGTCACAGATCTCCCTGGGAACTCTCAACCTTCGGACTTCGGCGGACTTCGCGAGTCCGAGTGCCAGAAGAGCGGAATCCTGGGATCCAGGCAACTCCTGCTCTCGGGTGAGCAGAAATAAGGACTGGTTCACCTGTGAAAGCCAGAGATGACAGAGGTTTCATGGCGCAGCGTAAGCGGCCAAAGAGTCCGAGGCCCGGGCTCTTCGAATCAGCAGCTCCGTTCCTATGCAAAGAGAGCAGGGCTGTCCAAGGGCAACAGTGCTGTGTAAGAAGGCTACTTTCACACCTCTGCCAGTCTTTGGGGATATGTCAAACCATCACACTGGGACGGGCAGTGGAGGTCACTTCGCCGATCAAAACAGGCCACGCCTGATCCGCCAGAACGTTCCCATGAATTCTCTGCAGTGAGAGCCCCCCACCAAAACGACGGTCTAGCGACTAGTGAGTCCACTTGCGCACCGGAATCACTACGTCGAATGGCAGTCCTTCCACACGCTGCATCAGCAGACGAGCGAGGTGCTCTGAGGCAAGGACCTGCAAACAAAAGAACCCCAAGCCAAGCTGAGGACGAGCTCGTCTTAAGCCAAGCCATGCGCCCTCTTCTGCAACTTCTGGGCGACTCCAGTACCTTTCATTTCAAGACATGTTCATGCTCACGGCTCTGCCGATTCCGATGATCTCTCAGCTCACCAGCCCAGTCTTTGGTGGCTGGCTTCGGCTTCGCCTAGCGGACTACTTGCCTTCTATGCCCCAGAACATGGAGCAGGCGTCTACGTGCAGACACTTCGGCTGATGCGGCAGCAAGTATCGCAAGGAAAGGTAACTATGTTTGCGCAATCAGCCTGGAATTGTTGCTCCACGGCCTTGCGCAGCGTTCTTGCCTAACAGCTTGTGAAACACGTCAGCGAGGGGCGAACTCATGCAGAAAACATGCAATCTTCTGCAGCTGATCCTCAGGCAAGAGGCAGTATTCAATTGCTCCTTGAGCTGTGAGTCACGCCACCTGAGGACAGCAAGGAGAAGTGCCGACAAAAGGGGGATAAGCTTCAAAGCCAACCTGGGATCTCGGGGTGAGCACCTCAAGCCGGCAACAGGCAGATTCAGGCTGCAGTCCGAAGGAAAGATGAAAACAAAAATTGCAGGAGCATCAACAGAGGTACTACCACCAGCACCACCACCTCCGATCTTGGGCACTCTCTTGTGCTGGGAGGAAGACAAGTTGACACCAATGTCGAAAAGCTTCGTTGTTGCTTGTTGGGCTTTGTCCTAACCTACCATCTTTCAGACGCATCCAAACGACCCTCAAACCAACACCATGTCAAACTTCGTCTCGGCTCCATGCCCTTGAGATGAGCTCATGCCAGTACTCCTTGAGGAGAGATGACGGCCAAAGTGTCAGATGCATTACTTTGCCACGTTCCCCTTTTTAAAACTCGGGAGCGCTGCCGGCTTGCCGGCACGGGTGCACCAGAAAAGTTCATTATCTAGCTATCACCTCTTGCTGCTTGGCAGCAGGGAGATGTTCGAGCTAAAACAGTTAATTCATGGATGTCGAGTGTGGTAACTGTAGTCTCTTCGTGGCCTGAAGCAACTGTTGATGGTGCTGGGTGTGTTGAAGCTAGGACCCGTTACATTCTGAAACATGCTTTGTACTAGGATGCAGCCTAGCATTCCTCATGCACCACTCCCTGGCGAAACGGGAGCGCAGCAAACACAATAAATCTGCAGTGTCCATGTTTGTAAAAAATGCGCTTGCAGGCCTGTAGGGTGCCATCCCCACCTCCGAGGTGTTGGACACAGACACAAGGTAGGCGAAATACGCTTCTCCGCGCAATTTCACCCGAACCTGTGAGCTTGAAGACTATTCCACTGAACCTTCACGGATGGAGGCTCCATCAATGCGCTAGACATGGCATGGGCACAGCTCTGGCCTTCCCGGCAGCGCCACAAGAGGCTCCTGCAGGCTGCCCCCCGCGTGCCAGTAAGCCTACTTGCTCCAGCAATGCTATGTGAACCACCGTGGTGTCAGTGAGCGCTAGCCTGACAAACTTGCTACCTTCAGGACTCAGAGAACGCATTGTAGGTTATAGCCAGGCAGGAGGCAAAAAGGAGAAAGGCCGCTTTGCTTGACATAACATCTTGCCTATCTTGCGTGACACGCCAGCTGTGGTTGCACACCCCTACTAAAATATTTCGCCTTGCATCGCGAGCATGCAGGCGCCCACTTCCGCAGGAAGGCTAGGTGGCATTCCTGCACTGCACACATTTCCCATTGAGGCGACTTGAAAGCTTCCGGATTCCAGTTTCCTGCCTCGTGGACAGGCCCGCTGCCTCGACCATTCAGCTTGACTGCGCTGCTCACGTTCCTTCTGTCCGCTCCGGGCATCGCACCATGCGTCCCAAAATGTGCATCCTGACGAATGCAAAGGAGAATGCTTGTGCTGCTGAGACGACATCAAAACTGCGCCCAGCCTTGTAATTGAAATGCTTCCCACTGAACTGGCCGGCCAACTGCATCACCGGCCTGCGACTGTTGCTTGCGGTGCACATGCTCTCACCGCGCCGTGCTTGTCCTCCCCTCATACCCGGGGGCATCGTTCATCTTCACCGTCTGAGACCCGTGCAGGCCGCACTGTAGGCAAATCCTCGGATTTCTGGGAAATCTATCTGCAATTCGATGCTACACAAAGGCGCAGGTGGTAAGCTGCTGGGCTTGGCAAACTTCTTCTGAAACTCCTCGTGGCACTCTGCGTGGACCTGGCCTTAGTAAACGGTATAGCTATCAGGAGCGAATCTGCCCACATGGTCTACGACATGGCATCAATGAGGCCCCAGAGTAAACAGCAAAATCAGACCAAACGAGTGTGGAGTTTCTTGGCAGCTGCAAGGCCCACAGCCATGCTCCCTGGCTTAACTCTCGGGCTGCGTTCTGTTGATTTATTCCTGGCTACGTCAGTGAGAATGTCGAGACAGCAAAACAGAGCAAAACAGGAAAGTCACAGCCCGTGATCATGCAGTACTGAACAGCAAGCACGAGGAGACCGCATTACACTTTGGAAAAAGCCGAGCATCGACTCGACGCGGAGGGGCCTTGCTGGCCCCCATTGGCTGGAGTAGCATGGTAAGTGCATGGCGATATACCGTAAGGCGGCAGAATGCATGGTTCCCAGCAGACAGCTATTCAGTTTTGTTCACTCCTGCATGGAGGTCGAAGAAGATGTAACAAGAAACACAGAAATCACAAGCCTGTGCGAGTTCTTCGAGTGGTAGAATGCAATGGACGCAATGCTTCCCGGACTTGTCCCGAACAAGAGACACAACACAACATCGAAGCCTGTAGGAGGAACATATGCTAGAATCTTGCGACCAGGACTTTCCTTATGTATCTTGTCCCACGCGACCCACGAACGGAAGATCAAACAGAAGGAGTGAAGCAGCAGGGTTTTGGGTGACCACTGCTTCAACGACTTTGAATATGGACCTGCGGTAAGTCCAGAAAAGACTGTGTCTACAATGTTCCAGATGTGAATGGCCTTCACCTTTAGGAAAGCTCTGTCTTGCGTGAACTGCCAGCACCAGCCTGCTGCATGATTGCCAAGCTGGTTCTCGTTGTAAGCAAAGAACTGTCCTCCCGAACGTGCATGATTGACTATGAATTCCAACATGAAGGCCTCGGTTCACCTCTGCAAACTCAAAGCTACAGCTGGGCCTGAAAATCGGCCGGGCATGCGCGCGATAGCTTCTGAACATTGCAAACATCTTGGCGCAACTCGCCTGGGCATGAGCTTATAAGGCAAATACCACATGGCGGCTACGTTGTCGGCATTGAGGGCATCGCATCAAGAACTTTTCGAAGCACTCCTGCAATCGGACACTAACTATGTCGGCAGTTGCGAATAGAATGCAAGTAGCTCCTCATGTACAGTGGCTGGCCCTCCCGGATCGCTCGGGCTAAGCACTCTGTAAGCTCCAGAGAAGCGGCCCGGCCTTGCGTTCACAGTGTACACAGCACAAAAAGTATCCATCAGTCTCCGAAACGAGAATGGAAATGAACTCGAAGAAGCACAGGTACTGTGTTTGGTGTTTGGCACACTAGCTGAGAAGTTCGCACTCTGGTGCCGACTGGAGCACCACATTCTGAGCCTGTCTCCACCGTCAAGAAGAATGACCAACATGCTCGCCAGTCATTGCAGGCTGGTCGCATGGGTCTGCTGTTGCTTGCCAGGAGTAGTTTGCCGAGAAGGACTTTGAAGGATCAAGCCACGAAACGACTGTGAGCTGACCTCAGGTGCCACAAGGCACGAGGCGATTGAAGCCATGTCGTGGCTGAGTGCGTGGGAGGTGCGCTGTCCTGGCTTCAGGTCCACAAGCTGCGTATGTTGCTCTTCACCAGCCGCTGCAATGCTTCCCTCACAGCTTGGGAAGTTGGGCTGAAGCAAGGCGTTCCTCGGCTCGCGGACGCATCTCCGACATGATGCAGTACCTGGCCCTGAAGCAGTCAAGGGTCTGCAATTTCCACGTCAGAGATGCCAGCAGCCCGGCTGGGGCGCTTGAGGCATCAAAGCAAAGAGCGATAGTCCCAGATTCACGGTCACTCCAGCAGCGAAGCTGGGCGCCTCGCACATATTCCGAAAGAAGATCACGACGAAGTTACTCTGACCCGGCCTTGTTCTTCCTTGAGGCAAGCACCGCGTGGTCCCATGGCGGCTGCTTCGTAGGCCTCTCGCTGAGCCATGGCTTGGCCAGCCTGGCCGTGCTCTAGCCTTGCAGGACACGGGGCGTACACCTGAGCGGATCACTGAAGTCGCAGCAAGCCGCGAAGCCAGGAGCAAGGTGAGTGTTATTCGACAGGGTGCTCGCAATGTGCCCTCGCGGTTCCAGCTGCTCACTGGTGCAGCTTGCAGCCAGTGGACAATCACCAAGTAGTGTGTACCTCCAGCATGTACGAGAAGATGCCGCTCGAGAATTCAATGGCATATCATGACATGCTCAGATTTTCGTAGTACTGTGCACGCAAACCGATCCCACCTGCTTTCAGCTCGACCGGAAGTAGAACTTCACGCTGCGCACCGAATCCGGATGATGCAACATGTCGGCTTCCCTGGGTTTGACATGCAGACCTTATCAGCACAGGGCTTCCGTCGCCAGTGCGGGCCAAGAAGCGCTGTTCTCACCAAGTAATTACCAGTATAGCAGCTGCAGGCAAGGCACGTGGGAGATGCGGAATCCAGTGGCGATGTGATCCTCAGGTGCTTGCGTCCAGGCAGGCATGACAACATGCGCATGCACACACTTCGCAAACCGCGTCTGCCTCGACCGAGTGACTCAAGCACTTCGATACGAGCAGATGAGTACTTTCTGCGCTTGTTCCGGGTGAACAGCTCATCCGAGTCTTGCAACACGGAAATCACGACCTGCGCAAACTCGTGAGCAAGTGTCACTTTGTCGACTAGGCAACTTGGGGAGCCGACATGCAAGGGCTTCACGTCGCCCAGGTGTGTGCGTTCAGCGGCTGCGAGCAGCCGCAAAGTGGCAGAAACCTGCAGAAAAGTCACAAGCTTCCTTCAGCCTCCTGCGCATGCTCCCACGGACATGTCATACATCACTGCCGACCTGCGTTGGTGCTCCGCTCATGGTTTGCATGGGCTTGACAGGCAAGATGCTGGAGACATAGCCGGGACCTCATGCTACGGCTGTGCTCTGCATGCTACGCAGTGGCCTTTCATTCTAAGATCTACCTACTGCTTGTGCTCGTGGCAGATTACGGCGCATGCCTGTCTCTGGGAAAGCGGGGTGGATGCCCTTCTTGCCATCGTGTCGCGGTACTCGGAGACGCAAACGGTGGCGAACTCATCTATGAAGTCGGCCTAGGGCGAAGTTTGCACAGCAAGCCTCACAGTGTCACAGGACAGGCCCCACGGGGCATGCGCCAAACGCATCCAAAAGGTTCCCGGGTCAGTTTCTGTCACCGGGCCTTCGGGAGCATCCTGTGCGGAACCGAGACATGATCCCACGAATCCCACGGTTCACAAAGCGCAAGCCGGGCTCGCCTGCTGCTCCTGGGCGCCGCTCCGTTCGACACCTCGCCGAACCTGTGCATCGCGATTGCAGCGATCTCTGCTCCAGGCCCTGCCGAGATCAGGTGAGCAGCGACCTTCTCCCCCACGCAATCGAAGACGGCTGAGCTGAACGGCAGGCTGCCCTTCTTGGGCCTTATGTGCGCGAGGTTTTCGAGCATCGAACTTCACTATAAGCCGTGCCCCCTTGACTTTTCAGTCGACGGCGCAGGGCCCTTCCATCGTCCGGTCCTGATATCGTGACTCAAGACATGATGCAAGAGATGTTCGGGTTGTAGACACTGCCACATACTGCCACGACACAAGCACGTCTCAGGCCGATGCCCCCATGGGTTCCTCAATCGAACCCAGCGCCTGCACCAGCTCACGATCAGCCAGGACTGAAATTTTCATCCGCTGGCATCTACAGAATTTTGAGTTCTCCGGGTGGCTGGCTCTTTGCGGAACCAGCTTTTCCCATTGTCGGCAGCTACCTGCCAGCGGATCGCTGACACAGGGGTTTTGGTCGTTCCAAGCAACTGTATGTTTCGATCCCTTATCCTAGAAGCAGCGAGAAATTTGGCCATCTGGACCTCCATTGCCGCCAAGACAGTGTAGCCTGGTTGTCTTCAGACGCAAACAAGCCCGAAACAGCTCGTGAAGCTTGGCCACACCATGCTGTTTGCGGAAAAATGGCTTGCTTAATTGTACAGGAGATGCTACTGCATCATGATCGCTTCGGCTATGGACTGGCATACATTCACAAGCGAAGCGATTCGGAACCCTTCCAGAACCCCTGGAAGCCTGGACTGATCTGCCACCGCGAAGCAGTGTGCCCCGACCAATCCAGTTACTTCATCGACTTGATCCTCCTCCACGTGGACGATTGCTGATGAAAGCGCAGCCCGTTGTCTTTCGAATCTTGAGCTCCTAGACTTCCTCTGTACAATGTGCCATATGTGCCATGTAACAGCTGCTCCTCGTACTCGCTATCCTCATTTAACACGTTGTCAGTGACCTGCATCGTGAGCCGAGCCATGCTGCTAGATTGTGCGGCCGGGTCTTTTTGTGTCGACCTGCCTGCTGTGATCCGGATTTCCATGCGCCACCAATGTTCCATAGGCTTCCGAGAATCCCGCCTGCGGCGAACGAGACAGCTGATGCTAAACCAGCCCATGTAGCTGCTGCCTTCCTCTCCCTGCTGAACTTGGGGCTTCCTCTTCTTGCCCTGGCAGCTGGCCTTACCGTAAACGCAGTCAGCTGAGCCAGCTGCTCTGACCGGATTCGGAAAAGTGTCCTCGTCCTCATACTGAGGGTCTTGCACACATTGGCTGGCCTCGTCTTGCTGCGGTCTCCATTGCGGACCACACCTGCTCCTCGGGTCGAAGCGTCGAAGCTTCGCTGTCGCTGCCTCCACACTGCTACAATGCACCGAAGGCCTTGCCTGCGTGTCTTGCTCAGGACCTGCCATCACTCATGCTCGACAAGTCTCTTCTAGGCTCGTGCTGCGCGCAACCACAGCCATGTCAAGCCGGACTGCTATTCTTCCAAGACGATACTTGGTGCTGTCTCTCTCCAAGATCACTGGAGCAGGCAGTCGCAAAGTCAGAAGGTCGCGTTTTCCACCATAGAGAAGACCCTTCAGTCGGCGGACAGACTGGCGACCTTGCCGGGCGCCTGAAATCCAAGAACAGCGCCAAAGCGACAGCGATTCCGCTGCTGGCTCACCAGCGTGCTTGCATGTGTGCGGCGTGCGGGAATGCAGCCGCGTCGCAGACATGCACTTGCGCGCCGACTCGTGCACCATTCGAGAGAACTCTTGGTAAAACTCCATTGGGAGCTTCAAGTGGCCTTGGCACATACGATACTTCTGTCAGGCAGGACATGCACATGTTCTTAGGTGATGGGTGCCCCATTTGCAGCAGATTGGCGGTCGTAAGTGAGCAAACCATTGACTTCGGTTTCAACATCGTTCCACTGAGTGTAGATTGCAGCACCCAGCCCGTCGCCTGAGCTTCATCACTGTCTGCACTGCTCTGTTGGTCTGACTGCCTGACTGACTGACTGCAGTCCAAGAAAACAGCACCAAGAGAGCCCAAGTGGCAAATGCATGGAAGTAGTCGTAGAAGCAGCTTCTCCAGCGCAGTAGCATAAACTTCCTTGGCTCTGGCTCAGTTTTTTGGCGGCTGTTGAGCCGGCAAAGTCTCTCTGGGGACAAGTTTCCCGGTGACGGTTGACTTGCTTCTCCCCATATCCCCACGAATTGTAGGAAGACCAGCCATGGCCTTCCACTGCATATCCCAAGCCGCCATACTCACCTAGGGCTGGCACTCGACCTGACACAGCTCATGGCCCATGCTGGGCAAAACCTTGCAAGAGCACAGACATGCCTCGCCCATGTAGCTTTTTGTTCCTCGCTTCTTTGCAAGCGCTCGCCCGCAACCAGGAACTCTGACGGCTCATTACACGGAAGCAGATCGTGGCTTCAAGTGCCGCTGGCAGTGCATCATCATCCAAGAGGTCGCAAGAATACACATCTCACTCACCAGGAAGACCAAGAACACGCTGAGCCTGGCCGTGTCGAGGAAAGCCTCCCGAGCAGGAGCATGTGTGACTGTATGCACTGTATGCCTGTCCTGGTCGGGTTGTCTGCTGGCTGCACTTCGTGATGGGTCTGAGGACGTCTTCTTGACCCTGAGTCGATCCGGACAGCTGTGAGGGCCACGAGCTTGTTGACTCTTGCAGTCCAGCAATTCCAATCCAGTGCAAGGGCTCCTTGTTCTGCGAGTGCCGGAGTGTGCACGGACTGGGAAATCTTTTCAGACTGGATCCATCACAGTAAGATCTCCACCTGGACACAGCCAACTGCTGGCAGTCTAGCAGAGTCTAGCCTGCTTCTTTTACTGCCTGGTTTGGATAAAGAACTAGATCAAACTAGACTGTGCGGAGAGCAAGCACAGAGGCGCCTGGCTGTTTTGCTGCCCTCTTAGAGAGAAGGTGGTCTGCTCCACTTGCAGTGGCCGCACTCGCAAAGCGTCGAGTCGAAGCCGCCGTCCATCGTGTCGAAGCAACTTGTCGAGACGCTGTTGGGAAAGCCATGCCGACCAGGAGCTCGCTGAGCTCTCCTCAGAGTCGGCCTCCGTGTGATCGGTGTGCGGCATCTTCAAAGCTACGTCTACGCCTACGCGCGTCATGTGAAAAGGTGAGCCTTGAAGCTGTGCGACAGACGAGATTTGCGACAGCCGTTGGATTTCTTCCTTTTTGCGTTCTCACACCCAACTTGCAGCGGCATGCAGGCGGACCACAGGTGCAGCAAACTGCAGCATTGCCCGGCGCGGTGTTGTGCAATTCATTGAGCATGGGCATTGCAGGCAATGGCTCCTGTAAACTTGGCAACAATGAGTTGGGCAACCGCAGGATCGCAAGTGTTTGGTGGACAGCAGGGGATTCGCGGAGTAGACATGTGAGCGTTCAGCATCTACTGGAGCAGGAAAGCTTTTCAAGCCACTTCCGACACATTGGGCATATGATCGAAGTCTTCAACAGTGTATTTAGCCCGTTTGGTGTGCCGGCTCTGGCTACGGACAGGTGCGAAGCCACACAGGCAGGCCGCGCGTGGAAGCGACCATGCTTCAATTTTTGAGACAAAGACTTGCATCCCCATCCGTCTTGCAACTCCCAACCTGCCTTGGCATCGCCAGTGTCGGGCAACTGTCCGCTGCGCGATAGCTCTGTCTTTCCAGCAAGGGCATCGCGCAAGTAGCTCTCGAAGTTGCTGCAAGATAACTGCATGTCTATGCTCGCCACCAGCATCCTGGGGATGGCCCGGGGAGAAGCATGACAAGAACAAGCTTGTACAAGTTCAACGACACCAACATCACCACACAATGCCCTACAACACAGGTCGTGCCCCTTCAAGGTTGAACAGCCAGTGCCTGGTGTTGACCAGAGCTGCTGCAGGCATCGCAGCCAATGTGGAAAACAATGTTACTGCGAGGGCTCGATATCTGCGAGTTTTGCACTCATCGGCCAGAACCCGCCTGTTCTCTGAATCTTCAGATCTGAGCAACAGGACGGACTCGGGATGAGATGCTGCAAGTCCCAGCAGCACTAGCAACGCATCCAAATTCGCAGAAGCTGGCCTCAGCAAGGAATTCACAAGTCGTGCCTACAACCGAAATCTTGGAACCGTCCAAGCACACCCTCAACTGCACTGCACATAACTGCTGCACGAAGCCTCATGAATAGATAGCCGTGGGGAGCTCTGCCAGGCCAACCTTTAGAATCAAAAAGCTCCTGTAGGCTTTCGATGGTCTCTGGCTCAGCACGTGCGAGGATCTCCTCCCTTGCAGGGATCTGCCTCGAAACGACTGGCCGCCGATGAAGGGTCGTGTGATAGTAGGCGTAAATCAGCGAGTATGCAGCCTTGGGCTCCAACGCAAAGGCGCCCTCGCCTTCAAGCCTTCCAAGCATCCTTTTGCATAAGTCGGGTATAGTATCCAGATTGAAAGAAGTGCTGCCAGCATAAATCCACTGAGGCGCAAAACTAGCAGCCAAAACATGGAGTGGTATCTGCTCAGAGCTGCTTGTCATTGGTGGCTCCAGAGACTGTACGGTGCGCGGTATGTTCGGAACACGTCTAATCCAGTCTTTCCGGGGTTTCCCTGCAGCACTTGCAGCACTGCTGCTTTCCGAATCAGGGACCCGGAGAAACACCACATCCGCATCGACACCAACACCTGCATCTTGCTCGGAACCTGCATAATAGAACTTCAAGTCACGGACCAGACGAGCATGCCTGACAGGATGGGCTGGAAGACCTTGATCCACCAAATCTTTTACCAGACTGACTGCTCGAATCCACTCGTCTTTCCAAAGCGCGGCATCAATTAGCAAATAATACGCCTTGGTCCAGTGCCTCTTATTTGTCAACTCCTGCCGCGCGGCTTCTCGACCCGCCTGTGTTACGGAAGCGTCCGTAGATATCCTTCGAAGGCGATCTCTGAATTCCTGAAAGGGGGCCTGCATGTCCAAAGCAGATATCCAATCGCCAGCGACGACATAGCCTTCCAGCAGAATGCGAAACGACATTGCGTTCGGCTCCATGCCGGCTTCTCTGATGCTCTCAAAGGTCTGCAGGGCCGTCTCCATGTCACCTCTTCTGCACTGTATGCCCATCATGACGTTGTAGGCATAGAGGCTGGCATACTGTGCACCCATGGAAACTAGGCGCTGAAACACGCGCACAGAATCTTCGTAGAAACCTGTTTGGGCAAGGCCCACGAATACCGCAATGTAGTGCTTTGCCCGAGGTCTCACACCATCATTTCGCATCCCAGTAAGAAGCCGGACAGCTAGCTCTGCTTGCTCTGAACCCACCATCGCACAAAGCAGGTATTGGTATGTGAACCGATCCCAGAAAATTCCGGCTTCTCGCATTCTGTTTGCAACCTGGAGTGCCATGGTCAGCTGCCCAGTGTCGCTGTATGCTTTGATGAGGGCATTGTAGTTTATCGTGTCCGGTGTCACTTCCATCACTTCCATCAGCCGTAGCAACTGCCGAATCTCGATGGCTGCATCCGGATGCCCCCAGCAGGCCTGCTGCAAAATGCCGAAGGAGACAGACGTAGGTTGAATGCCATGCTGCTGCATTACTCCAAGAACCGCGAAGCCATCTCGCAACCGTCCCATGCTCCGATAGGCTGCCAGCAATGTGTTGTACAGGGCAACTGATTGGTACCTGATGCTTTGCAAAGCAGTCGTCCGACTCCACAGTCAGGTCACTTATGTAAAGTAATAGGAAACACGAAGCAAGCATGCAGCCTCCTCCTCAGGAAGCCTTCTGCAGAGACCCCATGCCTACACTCAGAAGCGACGTGGTATGCCACCATAGCACTATGAATCATTGAATGGCAGAATGAAAAAACTATCAAAGGAAGCTGTAGTAAAAGTTGCGGAAATTCTTGCAGTAGCTCTACACTGGGCTCGAAGGAACGTTCAGATTTGGCAAGGGCTGCAGGGAGAAGGTGCTTGTTAAGCCATAATCATAGCACGAGCTAGAAGTGAGTGTAGTTGTGCCGTGAAAACTCAGTGGCTCGTGGTACAGGTGGTGCATCATTGACCGCAGCGATAGTAGAAACAGTCATCCCAGCTAGTCCGCGTTGTCGCGGCACTCGTCGTTGCAAGAGTGATGATTGAACGGACACAGTGTGTTGAATCGAGACCGAGGTGCTCATCCAGGAATCTGGAGGTCTTCCAACTTCTCGACAACATTTCCCCCTTTCGCACGAGAGTCTTGGCCATGTCAATGTTTGAGTTGGAATGCACCGCGGCCAGCACCAAATAGATGACTGGGTCTGTAGGCAGCAGGAAGGCAGCTGACCTGGACAAGAGTCGTCTAGCAGCCCGTTCACCCTCACTGGCTGCAACGGCTTGGACAAGGATGCAGTAGGCTGCATTCGTTGGCTCGGGAAGCCTCGGATCGGCACCCTCCTCCATGTCAGCAAGGAGCTTGAAGGCCTCATCCGGAAATTCCCCTGCTTCAAGAGCGTGCAAAGCCAAGGCATAGAGCACCGCTTCCCATGTTGCATAAGTCGCACATTGCTCTCGAAGCCAAGGCTCCACCAAGTGATACAGCTGGACACTGAAAAGCGGTGGCACATCACGCAGCCGACACGCTCTGAGAACCCGGGTGAAAAAGACACAGGGACGCCGAACACATTCGTAGGCAAGCATCTCAACCAGATCTGCAGTGTCGCTGCTCCCGACGGACACTACGATGCGAGCAATCATGTCATAGTCGCATGTGCAGCAAACTCGACGCAGTTTGGCATGCCAACTTGCACTGGTGCGAAGAGGAGATTCCGCTTCTTTTTGTGGCGTCTCCACAGCTGGGTTGGAAGCCAGAACTGCATCATCTGCAGCTCGCCGCTGTGGTTCCCGCCTACCACGGGTTCGAGTCTTTCTCTGAGAGGCGGCAAGAGCCAGAAGGCTTCCGCCCCACTGCCGAGCTGCCCTTGGCACTGCTTCGTTGCACGTCGTGGCCACATGCTTCGAATGCTTCGCCGACGGGTGCCAGTGTGCACATGGCCGGAAGCCGACAGCGGAAGCTTGGGAGAGCATGCCAAGCATGCCAAGCCCCTTCTCACTGTCACAAGTGATGGAGCATGCTGTTAGGCTGTTGGGTCATAGCTTGCTTGGGCCGTCTGCAGTGCGGAAAACAAACATGCAATATGCTGTTGCTGTTGTGCTTAAGGCACATTCACGCTCTGCAAAGTCGTGGACTGAAGCAGGGGATGTCTGCCTCCAACAGTGTAGCCCCAGGCGGCAAAGTTCTGGAAGCTCACTGCAAGTGGCCCGAAGATTGACGAGTTGTCTTCCTCTGCACGGAAAAACTTTACTTCGCAGGCGGGCCGCCTGGAACATGCGAGGGTGTCTTGATGCAGTCCCATCTTCCCTCTATGGAAGCACTGAGTCTTGTGGCTTGACTGTCGAGGAACGTAGTTGTGCAGATCTGCGAAGTCGCCCAACGGGCCACCTTCGACTTCATTCCATCCGCTATTGGCCTGTAAACAGCACGCCCGCAGCCAGACAATTTGTGAGAGGACGAGCCAAAAACAAGCGAACCTGACAGTCTTGCGACCAAGATGCATCGATCAGCCGACTTGGGTCAAGGTCCCTCAGAAATTGCACCAACGCCTGCATCAACTAAATTGGGCACAACTCTCCGCGTGCCACGCACGTGCCTTCGTGTTAGATTGTCCCCAGCCCTCGTTGAAGAGCACCCAGACAGCTACAGAAGCGAAGTGCGACAAAGCTCCCACCATGGCCTGCTCACAGCTGACAGAAAGTGGCCGGGCTGTGAACCTCTCGGATGTCTCCCGTAGTTGTAGCATGTCGTTGCAGTAGACACTACATTATCCACTGCAACCTTGCAGAGGCAAAACTGATGAGGCAAGCATGACAGGTCCTGCAGCTCAGCTTCAAAGGCTCTTCGACTGTCGTGTGACCGCCGAATCTCATCAAAAAGCGTCCGCGGAACGGGAACCTGCAACCTCGAGCTTTCATGACATGTCTCAAAATCACAGCACGCCCTCGCCGTGCTCAATGCGCGATCTGGCCTCTGCGCTTCTGTGCCGATCCTGGAAACAGGCAAAGGGTTTAGTCAGTGTAGTCTGCCCAGATTCCAGCTTCACAAAAAACACTCCTCAGCCGAGTGTCTCTTCCTCGGCGACAGCACGTCCTTCTGACCACGTTGGCATCGCACGCATGTCACCTGCTGGCATGTCCTGGGAAGCGAGTGCCGAACGCATGCAGGGCCTAATGCTGTGGGCCCTAAGCACCTGCCATACGAGCAGGCCGAGCTTGTCGCACTCATCGTAGAAAGCTTCCCCCATGACCACAGCGTGCACCCGAACCGTGTTGAAGCCTGCTGCCTCAAAATCAAAAGCGTGAAATGTCGTTTGTGGCCATTGGAATGTGATCTCTCTGGAAACAACTGTTGCCTTGACTTCAGTGGAAGGCTGCTATGAGCCCGGGCCTTGACCATCTCGAGGTCACGGCTGATGGCTCCCGAGTCCGGCGGGGTGAGCAACGACTCCGGCCAGTAGCCCTCAGCAGCAGCATTTGCAACTCGCATGACAAACTTTCATCCCTGCCTGATACAGCACCCCATGCACAAATAGGACCTGGCAGGATGGTGCATCATGTTGCATCGATACCTCACGGATCCACCACGATCCACCGCGGGTTCGTGTTGGGATTGGCTCGCCGCAACTTCGCAAACAACCACGTTTTTCGACCAGTGCCTCGTACGAGAAGACCTCCCCACCCCCTTCGCCCCCCCTCCGCAAAACAAAACAAAACAAAACAGAACAAACAAACACACACACACACACAACCAATCGTACGGAATCGCAAAAGATCCGTGCTTTGCTGTTATTTGTCTGCTTCGAGGTTGGTGCTTGAGTTCGGGTATGCTCCAAGCATGGTTTGCAACATCTGCGGATAAGGAATGAGTGACTGCCTGAGAATCTGTGATGTCGGCATGTCTGCCCTTGAAGAAAGATGCAGTTGGGGTTTGCAGCGCTACTCACATCACACCCCCACTCACACTGCCACAAGTCACGCATCGTGCCCGCTTACGCGGGCAACAACGGTTAGTGAAGCAACTGGATGTCCCAAGCCGGTGAACACAAGATGCCTGTTTCGTGCGCTTGTACCCACCAACCTCGGGTACGAGAAAGACATATGCAAGCTTCGTTTACCATGCAATCGAACTTGGTACAAGTAGGGTTTCATGCGCTAACATGCTCTTGACTACGACGAAGTCTACTGGCCGACGAACCGAAAAGTGGGCTGACGCGTCTCAAGTTTTTGAGCTTGTGAGGTCGAAACTTGACATCCTCCCATATCCTCCTTTGCCCTCCCGTCATTTGGAATGAAAGATCGCCAGGCCTGATCATTGAGCAGAAAGCGACCATCTTTGACTGCAACAAATCGCCGTGCGAAGCGTCGAATCACAGTGTCGACGTCCGCGTCGGCACCCAGCGATAAGTGAGCTTCGTATCGTTGGGGCTCCTGGCTTTGCAGTGGCGCAGCTCGGCTTCGGGCAGTACAAGGCTATGCAGCTAAAGAGTCCATGCTTGTTTGAGGATTGTTTCACGAATTCCGTATATCCTCGGGTGACCAAAGCTGCAATGGCTGTTCGAGCTCCGCGTGCCTCAGGTGTGTGGAGTTCTTGCAAGTCAAGCGAAACAGTAGCCAGATCTGGCAACATGCATGCGATCGTTCGGTGTGTGCCAGCACGTGACTGAGGCAGCCTTCTGAACTGCAGCATCTGGAATTGTGGCAGGCAAACTAAGCATTGTCGTTCCTCCTCAAGCAAACGCTGCAATGTGCCGCTAGACAAAAACCTGGAGGGTCCTGGTATCAAATCTGCCGATAGTGCAATTTCGAAGTTTTGTGAGCTGACGCAAGCGGCCATGAGGGCGATGCCATGCCTTTGCCGATTTACGAGAGCGAAGGGGTTCAATTTGCAGCCCAATCGCAGCTCACAGCACGGGCCGCGGGCAACTCCAAGGAGGTTTTTGCCCTCCAGATCGTGCACCTCAAAAAGCTGCGCAGAAGAATTGGCTCTCAAATGTTCTGTGCCATTGCTTCTTCCGACGGCGACCTCCAAGTAAAGCTGCTTCTCACATGTCGCTTCCGCGGCGACCTGTCAGCAAAGCACCAGGAGAGCGACAACGGTGACCCTGCTGACCCCATAGTCCCGCAAGCCAAGCCGCAGTAAGCTTGCGAGGCGCATCCTTGTATACCTGTGCCGAGTGCGGGGAAGGGCTCACTGTTTGCAGCACAGTCAGGCACAGCGCGGTGATGTAACATGCAGGGCCGCCCTGATATGCAGATTCCGGATGTGGCAGCCAGGAAGGTGCTCCAGAAAAATGCCTTGCCGCCAAATGCCGGTCACCGCTGTGTACCTTCACAGAGTGAACTAGTTCGGTGCCTGAGGGTTCGTCCCTCGCCAACTCAGCAAGGGCACATGATGGAACCAGGCTTCAGTGCTTGCTTGCCTCGTGGCTGCCAGCCACTCTCGCAGCAACTCTCACCTTGCAGTCATGCTCTCTGTCTCTTTCGAAGATGCACAAGAGTTCATATCTGTCAAGCAAGTGGCAAGGTATCGGAGGGTGGTCTGTGAATGGGCAGCCCTCATCCGTCGGGTCCCAAGCCCGGACCTTTGCAAACACTTTTTTATGAAGTCAAAAAAGCAAAATCGATCCTTGGGCCGCTTGGGCCTCGGCCAGCAGTGTTTTGACCTCAGGGGTGCCCTTGTTGGAGCAAGCGGACAGCGTGGGAATCTCCAGGCGGAAAGCGTCGTAGCCGCCCCGGTGGATCCCAAGTCGCTGAGAGTCCAAGTAGACCGCCTGGAGCTTTCAAAGGCGTGCCCCAAAACACAGGGCCACGTGACGCATAGTGACTCCTGCTTGCTTGCTTGCTTGCTTGAGGTGTCGAGCTGCGCATTCCCAGTCGCAAGCATCCACTTGAAGCCAAATTGTTCCCCCCACACCAGCGCACCAGCTCGCGGGCACATGCAGCATCCGGCGGTACCAGACCGCCTCCGACGCAGAAACCTTCGTGGCCAAACCTGCAATCTGGGTCAAGGCCATTTCCTGAAGAAACAGCCACTGGCGACATGTTCACCCGGCCTTTGTGAGACTGCGGTGCAAAGGGCACTTCGATTGTTCGCCAAGCTCCTTCAACCAAGTCTTGCAGTCTGGCCTCGGTCAGGCCCCCGTCGCACCGAAACATGGTTAAGGCTTAATTCTGCGACCGACGTCCATAAAATCATGGAACATCTCTTCGGAGCTGCGAGTTACCCTAACTTAGCAACGTCAGTGTCACTGCAACATGCCTTCCACTTGCAGTCGGGATACGGTGTCTGTTGTAATTTGGACTTCCCACAGACCATTCAAAGAAATGTGTTGCGCGACTGTTCGACGCAGCTGCGGCGCCCAATGCGGGGTCTGGTCAGGGCTTACAAAACCGAAGCAGTCGATGGTGGTTTCTTGCATCGTGATCTACGTCTTCAAGGGAGAAAGGATCACTCATGACTCATGACCTTTAAGAATTTTTTGTCTGTCAAGGGACAGGTGATTCGAATGGGCTCGACGTGTGTAAACTGATAAGAGCTGACTGCGCACCCAGGATCAAGCCCGCGACCGGAGTTTCTGTACTTGGCTTGGGGTGAGAGTCTCTCTTCTTCTTCTTCTTCCACCAGGGTTGTGGTGGGGAGTTGTCTCCCCACTGCGCGACTGCGCCCCAGGGATTTCCCGCCTCACTGCGCGCGTGTGCACACCCCACTGCTGCGGGTGCCAAGATGTTGCAAGCACGCACTCAAAAGCAAGTTTACAAACCAAAAAAGGAAGGTGCAACACCCCGACACGCGGGACCCAAGTATATCAATAAAGCAAACAAGATGAGCTGATGCTTTTGCAGCGCGATTGGAACTGCGAACTTCTTGCATGGAAAGCGCACACGAAGGCAAGTTGGCAGTGGACTGCGATCGAACAACAAGAACAACAAACAGCCATGAAACAAATAATCCGCACTCCTTCAGCAGCCCAACTAACCAAAAGCTTTCAATGTGTCTGGGGTTGTGGGTAAGCTGAACGAAACGTACTGGCCCATGAATTAAGAGCAACTGTGCTGTAGGTACAGGGCCCCAGGTAGGGGGCAAGCTTCGGGGAATATGGAGGCTCCAGCGGCCCATCTGAATTAGAGTACAGAGGATAGATAGGAGGTTTCACCCCTGTCGGTGCCCAGCACGGTTGGAGCGATCTTGCCCCCCCCGTTGCGGTCTCATCGTCCTCTGCGACAGAAGCGGCTTTGTGTATTCCTCTGAGCGTTGTTGTAGTTGTAGTGGCGGTGGTGGAGGCGGCGTTGTTCTAGTTGGTCGACTAGGAGGCTGGAGGTGGTCGTCATCGAGTGGTCATCGTCAAAGATATCGACGGTGCAGTCCACTTTGAAGGGGAAAGTCCCCTGGATCATCTGGGTTTGGTTGACTTTGGCATCGGTCGGCAGCCCTTTCCTCGACATAGTTGCTGGAGGAACCAAATTCCCTCGGGCTGGAGCATCTTCTTGGCAATCTGGGGTGGCTCTGGGTCATGACTTCCCAGTTGGTGAGCGGCCTCGAAGTGGACGAAGTCAGAGGTGGAAGCCACCTGTGAAGCACCCTCGAGATGACCCTCAGGAGCGTAACGAAGTGGGCCACTGTCTAGACCTTGGCTGGCATCAACGTCCCCCTACACGAGCTCACTTTCTTGTTCGGGCTCTTGTTGCGGTGCTGCAGGAAGTGGCGTGGGAAGCAGTATAGGAGGCCGCGCAGTTGGCGGAACAGCCCGAGCTGTGCCAGCTTCTTCTGGGGTGAGCCCCCGTATGACTGTCGGTCGACGAGTGGACGAAAAGGCCGTAGCCGTAGTAGCAGGAGAACAGGTGGTCGTCGAAGAAGTCGATGCTGTTGTCATAGGTGGAACTAGCGCTGCAGGGGGCTTGCGAAAGCTCTGACCGGGTCTTCAAGTGGAGGCCTATCGGGTAGGCCCCCGCTGCTGCGGCCGGAATCAGGCCCCAAGGCCGCGAAAGACTCCAACATCGGGTCGTCATCCGTAAGCTCAGCACAGATGTTCGTGCAGGGGGGCTCCCCGCTCGGCTGCCCGGTGCTAGTTGCAGCGTCTGGTTTCTGTTCTCTGCGACGTCGTCTTCGGCTTCGGGCACGGCGACGTTCACGGTCACGGCCACGGTCGAGGTCCTTTGTGCGTCGCCTGGGCAACTCTTTGCTGCCGTCATTGTCATCCTCGTTTGGGGGGCTCTCTGCTGGGGTCGCCCCCGCTAGACATGGCTGCACTCCAGTCGTAGGGTGAGGAGTTTATTCTCAGTCGGGTTACCAGAGTCACGAACACGACCTATTCAAAGCCGTGGATCGAGGTACTTCCCCCGCAGAATCGCTGCGTGCTGGTAGAGGTTGAGTAGGCTCCCCGATTGCGATGGGGTAGTGGTTCTCAAACTCCCCGAGGTGCAGGCGGCAGCGGCTCCCGTACTGAAGTGTTGCACAACTAGGTCCCCCACCGAAGCGAGGAGGATGTTCAGCACAGTCAAGCCCGTCTTGATCGACAGCAATCGCGGCGGAAGAGAAAGGGGACGAGAGAGACAAGCGCCCGGGTTGTGAGGGAGTGGTCTTGACCCAAAATGACTTGAGCCAAAATGGCTACTATCTCTCTTCGCTCTCGTTCTTTCTTCCTTTCGACCGGGCATAGGCACTCTCTTTCTCTCTTGCTTGCGTGCTTGCTTGCTTGCTTGCTTGCTTGCTTGCTTGCTTGCTTGCTTGCTTGCTTGCTTGCTTGGGGTTGGGAAGATTTCTCTCTCCCTTTCTCTTTCTCTCTCACTTCGGGGTTCAGGAGGCTTGTC
>CAJNDV010031996.1:164384-217896 GCA_905221635.1 Symbiodinium sp. CCMP2456 | reverse complement strand
GTCTCTCACTTGTGCTATGCATCCTCGCTCATCAGCTTTCCCCCGCATGCGCTTCATGTGCCTTTGCACTTGCGGTACCGCTTGCCACACATCTTGGGCGGCTTAGCATCGAGGGGCCTGTTCACCCCCCTTCTCTGCTTCCACTGAGGCTGCTTGAGCTTGCCATGGATCTCTCCCACGAAGCCAGGATGATCACCAAGGGTTCCGCAACGAAAAAGTATGCTCCGTCCCCCTACTAGAGGGCCACCCCCCGAAGAGGGGCCTTTTTCAGGATCTGGAGTGGCGCGGGAAGGAATAGGGGCCTCTTAAGCAAAGTGGCGACGGGCGTGGAGCTCAAGCACCACTGGGTCGAACGGAAAAGCTCCCCGAGGGCACAACCTCGAGTTAACTCTCCGTCCTCCCCCCCGCACAAGAGGGCGGCACAGGCCCCCCAGCACAGGTGTAGTACTTGAGCCAAAATGGCTACGGGCTCTCTCTCTCTCTCTCTACGTCTCTCGGAAAGCTTTGCCGCGCTGGAGCAGGCTCCGTCTGGACACTCCTTCTTGATGAAGCTAGGACTATTTGTAGCACCCTCAGCCCGACAAGTAGTACGCTGCTCCTGGCCGCTGCTGCCCAACGTCGTAAGAGGAGCGGCCGACTTCTTCCCGGGCGGTGCTGTCAAGGACAACTGCCCCACATCCAGTGCCTGCGCTGGCAGGAAGGGGGTCGACGGCTCTGCCAGCTGTCAGCTGCAGGCCTGCACAGAATACCGGCAGCTGAGCTCCACGGCCAACAGTGCTCCAAAGCCAGTGGGCAGGCCAAGAAGCAGTAAGAGATCGATACCAACCAGCCTTGGCTAAGCCGCACATGGCCTCATGGCCTTCTGCTGAACACATGACTCAAGTCTACGACTACGACAGGCGACAGACCAGCCATGTCAGCAATCATCTCATCGAGAGCTCCGAGAAGCATCGAAGTACTGACCTGGGACATTCGGCACAGCAAGCCGCGCTGAAGTGCGCGAGATATGTTAGCATGAATGTTGAACTCCCCCGTAGTTAGAAGACTCAGCTCGGGAAACTCAAGTCTGCCTCCCCCGCTCACCAATACCGATCGAAAGGGCAACGTCCAACACATGCTAGAGTCCAGAGCCCGTCGTTGTGCTGCTGGAGCTGCTGGAGATGCCAGAGGCTGAATTTTGCGGCACTGACAGCCCCGTCTCCGTAACCCTGCGCGCCGAGAGGCAGTCACTGCTCGCACAGATGCGGCAAAGCGGAGTGCGGCTCGCATCTCGCCGTCTTCAGGCGCAGAAGGGCCACGCAGCAGCAGCACCTCTGACCATGGACCAAGAACCACGACATACGTGGTGCATCTTGGCATGCTGTCGCAGTTCTTACAACTTGATTTTCAACCGCTCAGGCGTGTTACCTGTCGGCCATGGACGACATCCCTGGCGAACATCTCCTGGATTTCCAGTGGGGATACGTGCAGGTCATCCCAATGGCGCCTGTCCAAGGCCAGTGCCTTGGTTTTGCAGTGTTCGTTACTGTACCTCACGACTGCAGCATGCCGTCACACTCTCATAATGGTGGGCACCAAGCGGCATGGCAATATTTGCCAGCGGGAAGTCTTTGCTTCACGTGCTGGCCTACCGCAGGGTCCAACGAGGATGCTCGAGCAACAGTACCTTGGTGCACAAGCTGTCAGAAGTGCCTGATCATTCAGTGACCCACAGATTTGAAGTGGGGTCGTCAAGGCCCTAGCCGATTCGGAAGCGACTGTCGATGCCCTCGGACACCGTGTCCTCCGCTGCTATGCAAATGCCGCAGCGCTCAGGATAGCCACCTGAAGCAAGAGGTTCGGGATCGCCCACTGCAAACATGCCATGGCTACATTACTTCCATCCCGCGCCTAAGCGGGCCAGGGAATCCAGAAGACGTGCTCGTGCGGCTTGACCCATCTCAACCTGACTCCCCAAAACTGGTGCTTCAGTAAGCCCTTGTGGGTCAGGCATGCGCTGTAACTCACCGTGCTGGCTGGCACGATGAGAATCAGCCACTGTTTTGAGGCATCCGGTCTTGTCTATTCAAATCATACCAAGCAGTGCTCCGTGCAGGTTGTTGCTCAAGCGCGTATCGTGCCCCACACTTGCTACAGAAAGCTGGCACAAGCTACACCACCTAGTGCATGCAATTTGCCAGACCATTTCCCACCACTTGCTCCAGCTTGCTGTTTCTTGTGTCCCTGCCTCCTCTTCTAAAGAAGGCAGGCGTGCAAACGACGCTCCTCGTGCAAGAAGGATGAAAGTAGAGAACCTTAGCCGGCACAAGTACCCATGGCGTAACAACCCGAAGTGCTGCAGTTCAGGGGCACATCGTAGAAGTTGTGAGTTTCTTTGACTCCTCGAACGGACGGCTGCTGCTGCACAAACTCCAGACGTCGGCAAACTCTGTCCTTCGCGGTCCCACTGCGAGAGCCGCAGGTAGAGCCCTGTCAAGTCCTCGCATGAAATCCAAGCCCTATTGATGATCCCCGAGCTAGGACGGCTGTCCTCCTGATGCCAGCGTTGATTACAATCAATGGAACTTGCCGCAACCTAGCGAGCGGAGACTTAGAGCCCATCTGAGCTTTCAGTCAAGCCCTTTTTTGACAAGTCAAGGTGTGAGACCCAATCCCCGTAAGCTAGCCACAACCAAAGCAAAGGAGGGCAGCATCCGCATTGCAAAGGCATGTCGCATCCAGTGTCTCCGATGCTTGGCAGGCTGCAGAGGGAGATCCCATGGCTTTCCTGGCTCCCTCTCGTAAGCTTCTCCAGCACTTGGTTCATGGCAGATCTGGAGGTGTTGTCGATTTCAACGAACTCAGTTTATTATGTGACCGGACAGCTACGAATGCGATCCCGGTCGCGAACCCCTGAAGAGCCACATGCCCGAATGTCAGATGGTGTCAGACAATTTCGAAAACTCTGCAGCAATGTGCCGGCACCTCGTCCCCAGAAGAGGGAAGAGATCCCAAGGCCTGGAGGCCGTTCACATCTCTGGAACCACGGCAAAAACTACTGGGATACCACGACTTCGCTGGCCTGCCCACGAGGCCCAGTTTCCTGGCGAAATGTACCTGGATAGCTGCTTGGATTCTTGCCTTCACATCCTTCGTCTTCAGACGAAAAAAGCCGTCCGCACGCAGACAGCAACGAGGAGACGCCCCATTGATTTCCGGCACTTTCAGGATGTAGGCGGTAGTGCCTTGGCATGTAGCACTCCGCCGCACTCGTCATGCTATGTGGTTTGTAAGCCATGCCATGTCGAAATTCTACAAACGATGCCGTCCAGAATTTCGAGTCGCACACTCGCTCGAGGCAGACACGGCGTCCGCTTCCAGACAAGTCCGAAACTAGAGCATCTCACTACACAGGTGCGTGCGAGTCCCAACAAGACAGAATCAACAAACCTGGTAGATCAAGTAAGAACTTAAAACCATCAAGCTGTTCGGGACCCAGCCGGAGTGCTGCGGAAGGGCGCCAACAAACCACATCCGCAAGAGAAACAGCAGCAGGCAGCTGTGCTTGTGATGTCGGAACTGTTGTAATGTCATCGAGTCTTTGAAAGGCCCCGGCTTGGCAGGTGCCCCGGTGAGTGCGGCCAGTGCCTGCCGGTTTCTGCTACTGCTTGATTGCGTGATTGTTTGTTCACAGCCTCCGCGGAATCACCGCGCTCTGCTGCCTCCAGGGTTGCAGCTTTGAGCACCTCGTCCTTGTCTTGACATTTTTACGGGTACCGAAATGTTAGCCTGGAAGGAACCGTTGATCCGGGCCCATGCCTGTCAGGTTTGGGCATCAAATACACGCGCGTGTCGCAAGCACCCGGCCTTCTCTAGCAAAGGCACCCAAAGAGCACCCGAGCAGCTCGAGGAGAAAGCAAGTGCTCGACTGTCTGGCACCTGATGCTTCAGCCGCCGCTACTCAAACACGGTCGAGTCCACCGTGCAATCATTCAGCGACATAAGGAAGCACATGCTCCAAACCGAGAGCCTGCATCTCAGCGGACAGCTTGGGGGGAAAGCCACGGCATGGTAAGCCTTCACGCACTTCGCGCATGTCTGCATGGATGCCTCTAATTGAGAAGCACAATGCCAGCGCGATAGGCATGTCAGGTCCCAGCTGTGCGACACAGGCACCTGGGAGTGGAGGGCGGAGATCGCGCATGTTGACTGTATATTACCCTAACCCTCGGCCTGCTGCCATCGTCCCGCACGGCACAATCGGCCTCAGAAGGACGCCAGTGACAGTCTGTGGACGCTTTTCCGCTTTTGTTGCCTGCATGCGCTGTCTGAGGTCCAGCAGATGGAGACACCGGCAGCCTGCCCTTCCGCGGTTGTAAACACAGCCTGTGTTGGCTGCAGTTTGGTGTGGCCGGCAAGCAGACATCACACCGCTGCAGGCAACTGAACCTGCTTGAGCAGGACCGGCTGCACCTGCGACTGTGAGTGAAGGATCTATGTTTGCCTGCACGGTGGCTCTGACCGATGTAACTTCTCATATCATACTTACCAAGACTGATTGCTGAAGGCAGTCATCGAAAAACAAAAACTCCCTAGCTTCCTGACAAGTTTCCGTGGGCCAGCTTTTCAACGCAAGTAGCTTCGCACTGTCAAGGGTCAGGACCTTGACCCGCCTTCTGCGTTGATGCTTCCGTCTGCAAGTCGTCCGAATTCGGACGAGATTGCTTCTTTTCCCCTGCCCCCCCCCCTGCGTGAGACGTGCACTAGGGAACGGCAGACCCTCAGCGCTGTCTGTGTGATCATCTCAAGACCCAAGACAACACTACGTTTCAGATTCACATCTGCTTGTTTGTGTCATATGTGGCGTCGCTTTTGCAGCAACCACCCTCCTTTGCCGAACTTCGCTGCTGGAGGACTGCCGGAGCCAGTGCCAGTGCATGCCGAGCATGTGCCGAAGAAGCAATGTAGGCTCCCATTTGGATGCCCGTAACCAGGACATGCGAGTCATTCCGATCTAGCACGCTTGGTTGATCGCTTTGCAGCAGATGACCTGAAGTCACTCAGCAAACCGCCAGCCCGTCAAGAAGAACAGCACAGACTTTCCACGAGAATCACTGGCTCAGCCAGCTGAGAGCAGGGCGCCGTTTTTCGCTTTGACGACTGCCTCTCGATCTTACTAGTTTGAGATTGCTGATAGGTGAATTTGGCTGTCCGATACCAGGCCTTGCTCCCTTGACTACTGCTTGGTGCAGCATCTCCCAAAGATCTGCTTTCTTGTTGTGGATCCCCTTCCTTGGTTGCTTGCCATTGCAACACAGACGTTGCTGCATGAAGTGCTGCTCCGAGCTCGGGGCATGTCCGCAACTTCCGGCCTGCACAAAAGGCGAGAACACACTGCCAAACGCTGCCAGAACTGGGGCAAAGAACGGACCACAATCGACAAAAGTTCCATCGGCCCCTATCTAAAGCCGCGTTAGGGAGAGGCGGGTCAGGCCTCTTAGGGCTTAGGGAGCACGTTAAGCTCCCGGTCCGACCCTTTCTTCTGAGGCTTCGCGGGGAGGTAAAAAAACTCTCCATGTCTCTCTCTTTCAAGGCCATGTAGGAAAGAAAGTGCAGGCAAGCAGCATGTCTACGTGCTGAGTAAACCACAAGGTTGCCGTGTCGTCCGCCCTATCGATGGACCAATAGGTACCTTCGATAGCGGCAGGAAGCAGCCAACGATTGCAGTTGAGTGCCTAGCGAGCCGCCTGAAGCAAAGCCACTGTCTGAGCCATGGTGCAGGCAGCACCACCCATTCCATACTCTGTGCCGTTCTTGCGGTACGTTCCGATGTTGCCAAGGTAGTTGACCTCGCTGACTCAAATGAGCTTCTGGAACACTGAAGAAGATGGCTTGATGCAACTGGGCGACTGGGTCTACCCCTTCTTTCATGCGATTCTTCTCCATCGCGGTCACAGATGAGGAGCTCAAAAACCTTTGCCCATCATCCAACTTCCCTTTCCGCATCAGCATGCGGACCTCAGTCAGCAAGCCCTGAAGCTGTCACAAGTTTACTGCTCCTGTCGGTTTTGGTGTCTTCATGCTTAGATCGGCACAAAGCGTGCCGTGTCAGCAACTGTGCTGACCTGGAGCATCGCGAGGCTTCGTGCTTTTGGGCAATGATGACGGAAGCACGGCGCAGCATGATTTCCAACAGACCACCATTGATGCAACATGTCTGTGTTTTTAACCCACAGACATGTATAACAGTTGTACCAAGCTCACGGCTAGGCCGCCATACAGGTAGCCCATGAAGCCGCCACCAGAATGAACTCCTGCGAAAGTGGCCCAAAGGCTACTCACAATCCCGACATCACATGACTTGAGGTGCAGAGAAACGAAATAAAAAAAGCTTCCATGCCGACGGCTGCAAGCGAATCTCTGAAGTACTTTCGAACGAATGGAGCTGAGGCACGGCATTCTTGTCCCTGCAGCCAATGGCTCTGACGCCTCGGCTGGGTTCTGCACAAAAACCCAAGCTGCTCCCAATCTTCGCGTTTCAGGCAAGGCACGCCCTGTTGCCATCAATGCGGACAAGGCTTGGGCGAAGAGCGCTTGGCATGCGGCCCTTCTGCCCGTACAGCCTGAAGCCAACCAAGCAAACGACTGTGTTTCCGGAGTCGTTGCTGGCGTTTGGAACGGAATTTGCAAAATCTTCGTAGCGCATTCAAGTTTGGAGTCCTGAAGGGCCCGGCATGCCACGGCGTCAGGACACCCAATGCCGGGGAGGGGGGTTTGCGGGGGGAGGGGGCACTCCTACATTCTCGGGTGTGCCATCTCTGGGCTTGGGTCGGAGATGGGAAGAGAAAGGATGGATGCTGCTCTGCAAGGTGTACTTCCAAGAAGCTCGACAGAGCAGTAATTCAGGCATTCTCACCGAGGCTCTTCTTCCAGGTTGGCTTATGAGCATAGCCTCGGCAAAGGGCAAGATGTGGGTTAGCATGAAACCTCCAACCGAAGAGCCGGACGCCTGTAACTGCGACCAGGTGGCAAGCAGAAAGCTTGTGCAGCTCGTCTCTTCGAACAGCCCACTTGGTATGCTTCATGCCGAGAGGTTCAAAGACCGTCTCGATCAGAACCTTTCAGAACGCACGGCCATGACCGGATGCGCTATGATTTGAAGATCAAGCCTTGTCCAATCTCTTCTTCTCGACGACCTCCAACACTCTTCCAAGCACATCGAAGGAAAATCCATACCAGTAGGAGTTCCTGGCAGGTGGAAAAAATCCAACGCCGAGCTGTTCTCAAGCGCGAAGCCTGCGTTCGACATCTTGTCCGAGGCTCCCGGGATGATCTGAGAGAGGAACTCTAGCAATGCCTCGCGCGAAATCGGCGAGTGAAGTGATCCTCTTCTGTTGCCTCAGATCCGCCACAAGAAACCGCACCAAGATGCACCGCCGGCAACCATCCGAAGCTTACCAGCTTTACTTGCACGACGCCAAGACTCACATCTTGCTGTAGCTGGAGATAGGCCCGTGAACTCTCATCCTCAATAGTCTCGTCCACATCCGGGGCATAAGCAATTCCTGCGTATTTGGCACATGCACCGCAAGTGTCCAGCAGGAGCAGCTCAATACTTCTTCCCACTGGTGCCTGAGCAGTGGCAAAGGAGATGCTTCAACAGGATCGGGCGCTTTGCCGCGACAGGCGCGTCTGCACCTTCCTCAGCTTTGTTTGACAACACAGAGGTCGTCAATGGAACTCTTGCAGCACTGCTGTACATCTGGAGACCAAACGATTCCTGCCCCGTTTGGCGAAGCTGATGCGGTTTCGTCTACACAAGACCAGCGGCCGGCTGAACGAGGACGTTTCCAAACTCGGGGATGTACTTGTCCAAGCCTTCTGTTGCAGCAAAGCTTTCCCCGGCATTACTCTTTATGCAGACTGGGCCCGGACGGTCGTTCAGGTCCAACTTGCCAGCTTCTGCCAGCCTCAGCTTCGTTTTCTGCAATTCGCGCTGATCTGAACAAACCCCATTCATTGCCAGTGAGCCACCGAAACACCGCAATAGCAATGAATGGCTTGGTGGCCTGTCGACAATCGAAATGTGCCGTGACACCAAGGAGAAAGATAGTCAAAGGATGCAAATTGCAAACTGCAAACGTCTGCACTATGCCGCCGAAGGTCGCAGTACATGCGGCAATATGTGTCGAATGAAAACGGGATGCCACGCTCCACATCCGCCAAGCCCACAGCATCCGCCAGAACCACCTCCAGGTTCGGGGGCATTTCTCGCGGAGATCTGGTTCCATTCAAGGCTTTTGTTTGTTCTCCTTGTTTTATCCTGCACGAGAGCAGCAATCGTGTGGCCCACTTTCCGAGCCTACAGGAAATCGTATGTCTTTGGACAGGAGCCTGGCCAGCCGTGTCGATCAAACTTTGCTGTACAGTTGGAATCCGCACGCTGCGGATGGTGAGGTGAGGCCTGCGGTGCTCAACTGTGCATCGCCGACGTGATACGCCCACAAGCTACCCACAAAAGACTGCCACCATGCAGGTACCCTGCACAAGCATGCTGCAGGAAAGGCAAATCCGAAGGTGTCAGGAGTGGCACGTGCTCTTGTGCCCCAGAATGCCATGCATCCTATCGTGATGTGCAGCTGCACAGCCCGACAACTTGGATTGCTGGATCTCCCGTCATCACAGACGCAAGTAGATAACAAGTCCGGGCAAACGGGCAGGCTGGCCAAATGCCGCCTTACGAAGCCAAATGCTCCAAAAGGCTCCATGCCACACGCGGATGCCCAGAAGTCTTGCCTAACAGCTGCCTAAAGCTAATTGTTTTGGTTTTTTGAAACAGTTGGAGTCTCACTGGAAAATAATGTTCATGTCGATCGCTCTGCGGCCAAATGGTTCAAATGCTATCTGAGTGCAGCAGGCATTGCCAGAACGCCTTCTGCAACTCAGCCGCCCGACGATGAACTGTGAAGGCTCTGAAGATCGAGCGACGAGGTGTCGCGCGGTAGTCTATGACAAGCAACTCTGAAGCTCGGCACCCAAATTGCCAACGCTTCAAGTGAAAAGGCCATAGGACTTGATTGCTATGGCAAAAACCGAGAGCCTGGCCGCAACATCGGGCTCGAAGCATCTCACCGCCACCGCGGCAATGTCACATCAGCCATTTCCTGGCAAACACGACACTCTGCCAGACCTATCGCTGACTGTGAAGACACACTCTCGAGTCTGGCATCTGCTCTCCTCCACCTTCTTGTATGCAACCATGGCAGTTCCGTTGGCCAACTCAGCAGTCTCTCTGTGCGCAACAGGCTGCCAAGAGGTGAGATTCTGGGATCCAACGCTGATGCTGTAGCAACTCGGCTTCCCGACTGTGCTCCGTAGGAGACCGGGGGCTAGGCCCCGAAAGAGAAGGCCGGTCCGAGCGGCCTCCGTCAGCAGCGTCCAGCAACTCCTGCAGTCCATGTTTTGGCTCGGCTACGCAACTCTTCTCATGCGAACTTCTCTATTTTTAGGCCCGAGGTCTTGGAATCGAAGTTGCCACTCTGCCTTTGGCTTTTGATGACGTCCTCAGCTTGCAATTCGGACGCTAGGACTACGACTCTGCATGGGAACTCAGCGGCCGCAGAGGAAAGGACCCAACAAACCGAGCGGCAAGAGGCCAAATTGTAAGCCATGCCAGGTTGGAGCAGATCGCGCCCATCCAGAATGGTGGGATGCCGGCAGGGTTTAGGGAGGACAGTATATCACGGTAGACAGAGAAGCTGCTGAAGAGCCCCATGTTGCGCACGATGGTGACGGAAGAGCCATGAAGCAGGGTCCTGGCATTGACAAACTACATGGCATACCTTCAAAGTTCCAGAGAGTGGGCGTAGGGCGTAGCCCACATGCACTTGCCGATGTGGCAGGTGCCAGACGAGGGTGTGGCAGGGTTGGAGTCGACATAATGCAAACAACTGTTCCAATATCCCAAGATAAGGTAGACAGCTAGTGGCAATTTGAAGCCCAGCGTCCGGAAGCTCCACGCATGTTCGACCTGCCTGCAGACTTTCACCAAGTCAAAAGGAGCCTTGCCGGGACAGGAACTGAAGAATGACATGCCAAGGAGATCTCATCCGCTGCCCTACACCATGGCACCATGGCCACGGCTTGTGCTTTGTTCCGCCTCGATGACACCACGGGCGAAGCCTCCCATGGCACCAGCCAGAGCTACCTGCCTCGGTGGCTTTTGCAGGACACTTTCAGCTCGATCCAGTGATTTTTGCCCTGATGCTGACGTGCCACCAATCAAGAAAGCCAATCTTGTATGGAGGCGTCGCACTTCTGAGATGCCTTCAGCAATGCTGAACTACAGCTCAGGAAGCATCTGTAGACAAGCGATCCAATCATCCTCGACGCAAAGAGTCTTTAGACAGGCAGGAAAATAATAAGTATAGCTGATGAACGAATGAGAATATTATGTGTGCAGGCACTTATCAGTTATATAGAAGTATACATATATACACATACATACATGTATGTATGTATGTATGTATGCATGCAGGTATGCAAATATGCATGTAGTTATGTATGTATGTATGTATGTATGTATGTATGTATGTATGTATGTATGTGTATGTATGTGTATGTATGTATGTATGTATGTATGTATGTATGTACGTATGTACGTATGAAAAGGTGCGGACACAGATGCAAAGAGAGATAGGTTATACACCTGCAACCACCTATCACATGCATGCACGTGTACTTCAAATATACACACAAGCATGCACATACACAGAGACCGCTCTTGTGCGCAGCCAGGAGTCCTGAGTGCAAAGTCGTAGAAACCAAACTGCGCAGATCGAAACATGGTGCCACCAAGCACGACAGGAAGCCCTCCTGCCAGACTCGTCATGGTGCTCCGCTTACTTCTCTCGCGCTCTCGGATGACTGAAGCAGTCCTCTGTACAAACCCAGCGGCCCATGGTTCTGCAGAATTTCTGCCCCCACCCTCCATGCGCTTGCACGGACGGCATCGGGCTTCGCCTGCCTCGTGATGTTTGCATGCCATGTCTGTTGAATCATGTCCACGAAGAGAAGTGGCTATGAAGCGACTCCAGTGCATGTCCGTATAGTCTCAATGTTTGACCATTTTCCCCAGGTCTTTATCTAGTCTACAATGCACTAGCAATTCATTGTCTGATCTGAGGTAATGGTTGCACCGCTACACTCCTTGGGGACGAAGAGTGCGCTTCCATCTATGACCGGGGATAGGCTGCTTGAAGCCGTGGTGCATGCGCGTCTTGATTGTGTCGAAGGGCTGCCCCACCGCCACGGAGGTTAGTCCGTATGCTGCGCCCGCTGTGAAGCTCACGAGGGACTTCCAAATCTGCCAAAATCAACACCGCAGATTGGCAGACAGCCGCATGCTTTCGAAACTGAGCATCCGGTCCTCTGGGAGAATATCCTAAAGGTCATCCTAAAGTCCTAAAGAGGCACTGCCTGGGTGCTGTGAGCGACTTGGAGCTCCACCTCGACTCCCAGCGGCACGCCGCATCCTGCCAGATCTTGCGCTGCTCTTCAGTCACTTCAGTCATGTCATGTCATGATGTCTTCAGATGCGACCAGCGCCGGAAGACGGCTCCTTCAGACACTTCGCTGAAATCCTTCATTTGGCTGGCCACATTGGGCGGCATGCTTGGCTTAGAAAGGCAACGCAGCGTCAGTCCCTTGGGCAAAAACGCTACGAAGAACCTTCAAATAGCTCGCGTGCTCCGGGCTCAAGGTCTCGCACGATCTCGCATGCAATGGCTACAAATGGTTTCACGCCTCGCCCTTGTGGTAGGCAATGCTGACACAACCGGAGATAATCCCTTGGTAAGGCAGTGAAGCAACCCACGACGCAGCTTTGGATGTCGAAGTTGCTCTGCATTGCGATTATTCTCGGCCAGATGCCCTTGCACACCACAAGCCGCATTTCTTTCGCCTTGAATGCAGGCTTTGGTTCGTCACGGTCAGAAGTGAACACGGACCAACCCAAGAGCAAGTGGCATATTCCTGCCTTAGATGGCAATGCGATGTCACTGCCAGGCTCACTGTGCAGTGCACCGATCAGGCTCCAGCAGGAGCTTGTGATCGATTCCCGTGCTAGCAGGATCTACCACCGCAAAGGCAGCGCTGCCTGATGCAAGGCCGAGGCGATGCAGCACAGTGACTTGGAGCGGCTTGTCTGCCCTCCGACTCTTGCCTCCCGTGGTCTTTGTGAGGGATTTGACCTTTCGGCCTTTCTCCAGAGATTTGCGCTTGATTGGCATCGCATCAAGGCCAAGGGGCTCGAGCCGAGAGTCTGCAGACAACACATCCTGTCTCGCATCTCCGAAAAGAACGGGCACTCAGAGCAGACTCTAGGGATGCAGGCTACGTCTTGAGGTCGCTTCTGTCCAAGGTTACAGTGTACTTCACGTGCAAGAGACACCGTGTATTGCGTGCACAGCCGCAGCCTCTGCTATGGAGCTCAGCGCTGCCAGGAAATAGCAGTCTCCGAGCATACCCTGCACGTTGCTTGTGCGGCTAAACATGCCTCGCCGCAGCTGCTTTGGAGCACCTGTCGCACGTCCATGGGCTTGGGCCCTTCTGGCGGAAAGATTGGCACCTTGGACTCCCAAATCAGCAAGCTAACGTGCCAGTTGTGAGATGTCTATGTCTGGTGAGTTGGCGAGAGCCCAGCGGTCTTGGAGTGCCCGCCAGAGCAATTGTCGACTCGTGACCACCTGTTGCTGATTGCAACATGCCGCGCACCCAACGAGCACGGTTCATGCTTAGCAAGCAAACTTCCTGGAACACAATTCAAGGTTGGGGACTTCACCGCTGAGCTCGAAACACCAACTTGGCGAAGAACTCCGCCTTTACTCGCGGTAATGCCTCAGCGTCACGTGGACTGGCAGGAGCGCGGGATCTGCCCTGCGGTACGGACTGACACGCCTGCCAGTCGTGGCAAAGTGCGCCACTGCTCGGTGGGAAGCTTGGGTCCTGTCAGCGGACACATGCCTGAACCCCTGGCAGGTTGCGAGCACGCGTCGTGCCGAACAAACCATGTTCCCTGTTGCGGGCCAGCGAAATTTTGCGAACTCCAAAAAAGCATTCCGGCACATGCTCCTCCCAAGCCCCAGACTGCGTTAATCGGGCCTGGGCCAGGACTCAGAGAAAGCTCGGGCAGCACTAGCAAAGTTGGAGTGCTGAGCCAGCAGCTAAAACGGAAGAAGCACTTTTGTAAGCCTCCTCCACCTTGACCAAGGCTTCTGAAGGTGTGTAACCGCAACGCAGCTGACATCAGTTGACAATTGACAATGGAAGTTGCGAGACGCCTCAGCTGCAGCGGCACCGTCAGTCTGAGCTTCTCCGACTTCACTTGCTGCTGCACCCATGGCTAAGGCTTCCTTATCATCTTGCCCAGTGCTTTCTACTTGTCCTAGCGAGCGCAGTGAGCTCCCAAAAGAACCCGGTAGGTAGATGCTCGTCAGAGGCCATGCACATGCTGAGATTGCCTCGCTTTACCTGGGGTTCTCGAAGCCTTTTTGTGACATCCGGAACGAAAAGGGATCTAGCCTTTGAAGAGCTCGTTGCTTGGCTGGTTGAAGAGGAGCCAAGTATGGCTATGGGACCTGCTGTTTGCTTGTCATTTATAAAACAGACAGTGGAAAGAACCTCTGGCCCGCAGATGGTTTCATCCGACTTCGTCGCCCGCTGCGTAGCCAGCATGGTGGCTTGATCCAGGCAGGACTGAAGTTTTGATGCGACGGCCCAAACACTGAACCTGCGGCTCGCCGAAACAAGATTAAACTCCTGAACTCGTCTTCGCCAGGCCCAGTCAACCTGCCAGGCTTGGATGACCCTCGTTGGCCCAGTGAAAAGCATCTGAGCATGTCCCCCGCCTTTGCTCCTGCTTGGCCAGCCTGTCTTGAGACAGGAAGGCCTCAGAAGTGACCTCGGAAGAGTACGGAGCGCACTGAGCACGAGCTTCCGCATATCGCAGACTTTTGCAGCACCTCTCACTGGGCCGGAATGCTGCCGGATTTCACATATCATAGCATATCATATCATAAGCATATATGCTTATATGTATAGATATAGTTATAGATAAGGATGAAGAACTAAACAGACAAATATAAATACAAATTAATACAAGTCTCTCTCTCTCTCTCTATATATATATACACATACACATATGCACAGAAACACATAAATAGGGCCACGTGAGATGCACTGCCGGTGGCGTTTCTGTGCCGCCTGCTTCTGCGGTTGCTACCTGACCTGATAGTCGGAGCTGCTTGTGCGACGACCATCTTCCTCATTACCGATAAAACAATCGGCCCCCGAAGCGGGCGCTCAGGAACATCCGAACTCTGTTGTGCCGAGCAGCTTGGGCAGAGCTTGGCAAACTAGGCATCTCAGTAGCAGCACTCGTAGTTGCTGTTCGCGGCTTTGCCTGCATCGAAACCCACAAGGTGCTGTCTTGCAGAAAGCAATGCGAGGTCTGCGAATCGAAAGTCAGGCAAGTCGGTACGGCTATGACTGGATACGAGCCCACTAGCTATGCATTTTCTGTCATTCCTCCGCTCCCTCCTGCTTTCGCGTAAATGCACAAAGGATGCACGCAGCATTCTCGCATGGGAAACGCTGCTGCGACAAAGTGTCGGGCGGCAGGCGCCAGCGCCAGTTGGCCGAAGCATGGCGCTGCCAGAACTCGCCGTTGTTGTTGAGCGCGCCGCCGGGAAAGTAAGCAGAAAAGCCGTCTGGGCCCTCCAACTTGGGGAGAAGACCACGCTTGCCCAGTTCCGCCTTCATTTCTGGATAGATTTGCGCATACCCAAAACTGACCCAGGGTGCCAGTGCAGTGGAGTCCGGCTGCCGCGGCTCCATATAATCATAGAAGTATGCCCAATGCGTAAATTGCACAGGCGACCAAACAGAATCTAGCAACAACAGAAAGCCGCTCAAGTTTTGCATCTTTGTCTGCCCGCCCTGCTCTTTTGGGTTTCCAAGTGGCCAGTGCACATACCGCACGCCCTCAAGTATCGTATCCCAGGCAACATGAGTGTGCCCAAACACATGGACTCGTGGATTTACACGTCGAATCTGTTCCTCAAGATACGATGAACCCGAAATCTTCGGCACATGCTGGTCGTAGGAGAAGCGCTTCTCCAAAATCAGTTCCTGCAGGGGTCATGCAATCAGTGACAGCCTGTCTTGAGGATTTCTAAACCTTTCGCTGAGGCAGTGCAACAAGTTCGACATGCGAGTGTGCGCCTGCCGCGGGCAGAAGTGTGAATAGCTCAGAATCTCACCGCCTTCACGCCTCTGCAAGTCTAGCACAGCAGAAATCCAAGCTTCGTTCCTCTCCGCGAAACGTTTAGCCAGATGATCGGATGTCTCGCCACCCGGCCCGAAAACAAAATCCGGCGCTTCGGCGAGCGAGCCCCACTTGCATAAACGGAAATCACTCACACGCTTTTCGGGATCTAGGGGGGGCTGAAGCTGAGGGGGAAGATCAGGTTCACGGTCCCAGCTGGAATGGTACCATGACCAAAGAGGCAGCAAAAGCAGGGGCTGCTCCAGCCCCAAGATACGAATGGGGCTGGTGTACACCTTCAGCGACTGGCATATGTCATGAATACGATCAAGCTTCTCGAAAGAGTCTTTGGCAGGGGCGCATCCCTTCCTCTCTCCGTGAGCCCATGCCTCATGATTCCCAAAACAAAAGCAGATCATGTGAAACGCCTCTGCGAGCGCCCGCAAGGATTCCTCGAACTGGTCCTCACTGGTGCAGAGGTCTCCAGGGAGCAGGAGGCAGTCGTAGGAACATGCCTTGTCAGAATCGCGCCGCGACATGCTTGCCAGGCAACTCCTCATCCATTCCTTGTTCTTCTTGTGGTCGATGTGTAGATCAGACATCAAGAATAGTCGCAACTTGTGACCGTCTGGCACTTTGACGTCCGTGACCTCGTCGCAGTCAGCCCCTGGAAAGGGCCTCGTCCTTTCGGCTCGAGCTGCCTCAGCCTCGTCAAGCTCATCCCAGTCCAGCATCGATTTCTCTGCGTCGCTCCCAGCGCAGGCATATACGACAACTGGCCGAGACTCGACACTGTAAGCCAAAGAGCTAACTGCCGTAAGCAGGACGGCCGTATTCAAGCAAGCACGAAGCAAATCAACTCAGGCACCGCCGAGCCTCATCGTCCCACGACATGCAGCCTTGTGCGATCCCAGCTTGCACACCGAAAGTAAAGCCCAACCCACCACTAGGCCTTTGTGCTGTATTGCGTGCGATGTCAAGCTCGGAGTCTGAAACACCTAAGAAGGCTAGTCAGTGTCACTTCTGTGTCAGAAACCCATGAGTGACAGGAGAAGCTCAGCGCCTCATGAAGTGCAAAGGCACCAGAAGAGGCGTCAAAAAGAGCTATCGTGACAAAAGCGCCACCTTCTCATATCTTCTGACTTCTGATGACCTAGCGCAAACAGCAATTTGTCGCTGTCGTGATGTCGTTGGCCTTTGGCTCCGGTTATTTGCTACGCTGCATGACAGATGTGCAGATACGCATGACGCATGGTTCGCCTGTTTTTCATGTACGTGCATACCTACACTGTAGCCTCGCGAGATCTTCGGCAGCCTTCCACGCAAGCACATGTGAGGCACGCCCATGCATCAAGCCGCAATTGGGTCAACAGTCTCCTGCTGAAAGCTGCTCTCAACTGCAGCAACGGCAACCGTGCCCCATTTTCTGTCAGCTCTCACTGAGGTGGGCATGACAAGGCGATACAAATGACGTGCTGCCGATTCCACGATGAAGCCTTTGGGGCTGAGGAATGCCATGACCAAGCCGGCTAGCGGCTAGCTTGACTTGGTAGCCTGATCACAGCTCCAATTCTGCATAAACTCGGCTCGGAGCTCTGCAGCTGCCCTGCCTCCACCGTTCGCGAAGCTTTGGCCTGTGACGCCGTGGCGCTCTCAGCGCCTTCATGCCTCGGCTCTCTGTTTCCTACTGTCTTCTGACGAAACCACGTCTTCAACTTCCCAGCATATCATCCAAGTTGATCATCCAAGTTGCGGGCTGGCATCCTGGGTTTTTGACTTTGACTCGCCCCTGCGAACCGGGGCCATTAACATGGGAGATGGACGCATGACGACAAAGACGACTCGTCACTATGAGTCATCATGAGCGCGCCTCGCAGAGACGGAGGCGGGCCCTGGCGTCCCGGCATCTTTGGGGTCCTTGGAATCCGAGTCCGTCTCCGTGGAGTCCGAGGAGTCCGAGTCCGCGGAGCTGATCTGACTGCTTCGACTGCGGCTGCTGCGACTGCGACTGCTGTGACTCCGACTGCGACTGCCCGAGGGCTTCTCCTCAGGCTCCTCGTTCTGCTTCTCGCCCGCGTCAACGAGAATGGAAGGAGAGGATTCATCAGAAGCTGTACTACATGAGTCTTCGAGCTCCTTCCTGGAATTGCGAACAAACAAAGCCCTGATCTGGTCCCTGATCTGGTCCTCCAAGGTCTTGACATGAGCTTGCTCTTTCGAGACCGCTGTCGGGGTGCCGGCCTTGGTAATATGTACAGCGGCACGTCTGCATGCACATCTGCAGGGGGAAAAGGCTTAGAGGCCTAGGCGCAGCGGCGTGTCTCGTCATGTACGTCAACGAGTGAGCGCAGATCTTGCGACGAACCCGTACTAAGTGAGTATTGACTTCTCATGCGCACCCGAGCAGTTGTCCAGTTGGTAGCAAGGAGAAGCTTTAGATTTAGACTGTTCACCTTCACTTCCTTAGTTTCTTCTCGCGGCCTACCATTACACAAGGAGCCTTCATGTGCATCAACACATTGACTAGTCTTCACTTATGACTTATTAGATGATTGTCAGGCGGCAGCTGCAGCAGCACCCTCAGGTGCCTAGTATGACAGCAACGCGACCATGCACTAGTAATGCTTGCTCGTCCGAGACACATCTCCAGCATCTGATGGGGCGGGTTTCTCTTGCTCAGGTCCTGGCGAGACGAGGTTGCAAGACCTTGATGCTTGCAGTTACGATGTCAAAACGCTGCTGCTCTTCGGCGGGTGGATCTGATTAGCTAGCACGGCGTCGGCAGGACACAGACTTGACGAACAACGCTGCGATAACAGCATTGACAACTAACAGCCGCCAAGCCTCACACAACTGGTTACGGCTTTGCGAGATTTCGGAGCACGTGAGGAGACCCTCCGATATCGAGCACCATGGACGGATCTGCTCTCTCTAGAACCGATATTAGTGGGAACCAATCAAGGAGGCTCGAGTCTTACACCCGATGCAATCAAGTTCTTCAACCTGCACAGCTTCATGTCGGTAGCTTCTCATTTCAGCAAGCTGAGACCAAGTCTTGCAGAGGTTCTACTCCCACCCATCCTTCGCCACGGGAGTCCGGCTTTCGGCGGCTTTTTGAGACGCTGGTCCTCCACAATTTGCTGAATCGAAGAGAGAACCAGTGGCAACCGCTACAAGATCCAAATGCAGAGCGTCTCGCTGTTCGCAACAGCACTGGATGAAAGATGCATGCGTTTCGGATGTTGGCTTCAGTTCACGTCCAACAATTATAGCTGCTGCTGCCGATGCCTGCTGGGGGGAGGGGGCATTAAAATAGTTTTCTTGGCAGCCTGTCGTCTGAAGCGCCTACAGGAGAAGCCAAGGACTACGTTGCCTGCAAACAGAGACGTGCAACTACGTTGTTCTCCTTCTGGGGCTGCCAGTGCTGAGTCTCCTGCGCATGTTGCAGTACTCTCCGAAAGCAGACAGCTGAAATGCATCCCGCATATCCCGCTCTCTGCTATGCCACTTGTCTTCATGTTCGGATCCTGCCAGGGGCATCTTTGCGAGCACTGCTCGAATCTGGATGTTCGCCAGCTGGAGCCTCTTTCTGCCTTGCGGGCTTCGTGTGCTGTTGAGAAGGCTTTTAGCAAAGGTATGGCAGTTGGTCCTGGCTGGGCTCTTGCTGCGTGCTCGCAAAGCTCTGGGATTCGGCAGCTCTAGCTCTGGAGCACACGTCCTGCCGCGCGGATCATGCATTGGCCCACGGTTCGCAAGTCGAAAGGCAGGGCTGGTTCAGAAATCGAGCATCCAAGGAATCCCAGATCATCACTTGTCCGGTGGCGAGATCAGAGGCTTGTTCGATGGGAGGCGGAAATCTTTCACGATGTACTTTGTCTGAGTTTTGCGAAGTCTTTTTGCAAATAGTTCTGCTTCTTTCAACAACCACGTGAACTAGCTACCCTCAACAATTGCCAAGTAGACGTCCAAAGCAGAAGCTCCAGATTGCACTTGCGATTTGGACTAGTCGTTACCCGCTCCAGATGCCACCCGGAGTTGTGTCTGGACGGGAAGCTCTCACGGGCCAGGGCTCGGCAGCGACGTAGTGCCCGGTCCAGCTGCACAAGAATGGGAAAGATGCACTTGCGGAATGTGTGCGGGTGAGTGTATTGAGAGAGGCGGACAAACACAAATACCTTTGCAACAAATTGATTGAGAAAAAATTTACACCGGCAATACATAATTTGTGTATAGATATATATCTCATATACATATATATATATATACATAAATAGCTTTTGTTTTTCTTGTAAGGCCAAACTAGAAGATGCAACACCACAAGCATGTGCATGCACATGGATACCTATAGATAAACACTTACACACATACGTACATACATACATACATTTCATTCCACAGGCTGAGAGACCGTTGGTCGCGCCTACTGCAAGAAAACGAATTCGAGTGAAACTATTCATCAGGGCTGCTGATGCCCGCGCCGGTCTGGACAAATCCTACCGAGAGCAGCCATGTTGGCAACGGCTCAAGGGAGGCCAGCGCTCTGTACGAGGCACGCAGCGAAACCCTGGAAGAGAGGGCCTGCTGAACCATGCGACCGATCACACCACAGGAGGCCTCTAAATAGGCAACCTGTCTCTTTGCGCTCGCGAGGGGGACACCTCCAATGAAAGGGAATCCAAAGTCTGGGCAAGGCGGGTCGTCCAGGACGAACTCTGCAATATGACCGGAGAGGATAAAGGGCAGGGTGGAATCCAATGGCCCCGGCAGATCAGCAAAGCAGTCGGCGACAGGCGGCTCCCTTTTCGGACGGCAGAATGATTCCCCGATGAGGTGTGGGTCCAACATCAAAATCACATCCTGTGCGATTTCCTCGGCATCAGCGCAGGCCAAGGCGCGTTGGCCCCACAGTCTAACTGTTTCACGCAAGACGCTAAGAGGCTCCACAAACTCGCAGACGGTATCCCAAACCTGCTCGGGTGAGGGTTCTGAAAGCTCGCTGAGCGCTTGAAGCAGGCCTCGATTGTAAACCGCAGGATCCAGCTCCTGATGGCACTCAACAGTGGTGCCCTCCAGGGTAGGTGGAGGAAGGCACCCGTGTACTGCGGGAACTGGTGCTTCATCAGCTAGCCGAAACGACCCCCATTTAATCCTACACGAAGTAGCGTGCAGAAGATGTCTGCGCAAACGCGCCGGGCGGGCAAATACCTTGCCACATGACCTGCAGAGAGTCTCACCACCGCTCCCTGCAAGTATACTAGCTGCGATGCGGTATCCGTGCAGCTTGGAGGCATGACACGCCCAGGCGGCACGGGATGTGAAGGCCTTCTTGCACATGATGCAAGCGTCCGTGAAGTCCACACAACTTTGACTGCTTTCGCCGATGTCACGGCCGCCGCTCTGAACTTGGAGGGTCCTATAAACGGACTGGAGTGCTGCGTAACACGATGCCCGATGCACCTCCAAACCTTTGGCGCGCTGGATAAATCCACGGAAAACGGAGGGACGCGACTGGATCATGTCACACCACGTTTGCCACTCAAGCAGCGGGTCAGGCATGTGTGCAGTCGCTCGGACCCTGGCATAGAGCCAGACCAAAGCTTCGCGCAGAAGCCCAAGGTAGGCGGCGTCTTGGCGCAGCAACGCCCAAACAGCATCGGGTGCAAAACAGCAGAGCTGTTTGAGATAGCGAAGCTGCTCCACGCGGACATGTGTATGCCAGTCGGGCAACCCCAATCGGCTGCAAGCCATCGCAACGGACACATGCTGATCGCAATCTACCCTGATGCCGAGTGTTGATCGGTAAAGAGAAAATACGGTTCCGGCGATGGCCTTTGTCTCCTGCGCCCCTCGGGCTGATGATAGCTGCCGTCTTTCTAGGTCCGAAAGAGAGCTCTAGGGCATGGCTGAAGAATGCATCGGCAAGCAGCCCAGCTTCGATGCCGACGGTGCGGATGACCGCATCGGCGCTTGCGACTTCCAAACAAGCGGCGATGTCGTCAGCCCAGATGATGTCTTCCAGGGCCGCTTGCTGGGTGGGCGCCTCGGCCGGCCCCCAATGCCTGCAGCCGTCCCATGGCACAACCGCAGCGTTGCTGGCTCCTGGTGTCTCGATTCGGCATTGGTTTCTAAGTTCAAGGATGCGCCTCATAACAACGCCGAACGTCAAATCTGCCCAGGCTGAACCTGGGCGGGTGCCTCGTCTAGTGCATATCGGCTGCGGGTCTCCTCGCAAATGCATCCACGTTCCTGAGTTCAATGCCGTAGTAAGGGCTCGGAGCCAAGGGTGTGCTCCAGATTGTGCCAGGGCAGAAGGCTGCGCTAACTGGCCCACTACAGACAGGGCGTGACCATCGCCATGTGAGCCGTCGTCAGGGCCTTGGGGCTCTCGATCTGGTGCCCTGGAAGCAAGGTCTCGGACTGTCGAGTAGTACGCCGAAGAAACATCAGCGAAGAGCACGGCAGATGTAAGGCCTTGCTTGGTCTTCCAGCGCATGTAGGTCCGCATGGCATGAGAACCGAAAACTACAGATCCACCCTTACGTCCGCCTAATTGCAAAGGCGTGGCGTGCGCCTCAAAATGACGCTGGATTTGCGGTCGAAATGCACGGTGGATAGCTTTGCAGAGGTTCGAGAGCAGAAGGATGCCGCGAAAAGAAGCGCATTCTGTTTGTGGCCCCCGGCCCTTCCAGAGCCAGGTCAATGCCCCTGACTTGTGGCCGATGGCCTCCTCCCCTAGCAGTCCGAGCTTAAGTACCAGCGGAAACAGCATCCTCTGTACCGAATCAGCGCAAAGAAGGCCCAATTCTCCAGGCAAGGTGTCTGGCCCCGAGGCCTTTCCCTTTTTTGCAAGCAAAAGGGCGTTGCGCAAATCGAAGGGTGACGGGAGGACTGACACCGCAGGTGGCGAGGGCCAGGGCGAGGCTTCTGCATGGACAACGTCTGCAACCAGGGCGTCGGCCTCAACTTCGATGCCGTCTTCGAGGGCGCTGAAATGCTCACGCCAGCGCTTGGCTGCAGCCTCTGGGGTTTGACATAACTGGCCTTGACTATCAGCAATCCCTGGCAGAACCGATGGCGCGAAAGGCTTCTTCCGGCGTCGCGCGAGAAGGGCGTTGGCAGCAGCATATGCATTAGACTTGTTCGCCTGGATGTCATCCGCCAGCCTTTCTGTGTAGGCTGCTCTGTCAGTCTTGCAGCGCGCCTTCAAGGCTTTGGCTAGAACCCCAAGTCGAAACCCGTACAACGCCTCGGCGACCTGCGCGTCCCTAAGCCACGCACTGGAGGCTTCAGAAGACGGGTCGATCCTGTCTTTAAGCTGTTTCCAGGCCTGGAACACTCCTGCTGATGTATGGCGAGCAACGGCGTTCTTGACACCTGCCAATCGCCTGCGGAGCCACGCAACTTGTTGTTGCAAATCCCATGCCGTGTCAGACAAGTAAGGGTGCATGGGCCTCTTGGCTTTTCGAGGAAATGCCTCTGACAGCGACTCCTGTAAGTACCTTGTAACCTGGGCGACATGAGCATGGGCTGAAACGCTCCAGTCCGGGATCGGTGCCGAAAGGATGATCTGTTCAAGTCGGTTACGGTTCTCTGGGGCAGACAGCGCATGCACATCGATGCAAGCCTTAGCCTCGGTTTTGAGGCCGGCACTGCATCGTGTCGGCACCTCAATTTTCGCAACTGTCGCAACGTGGTCCAACACCATATTGCCGGCCGTAATGCTGGGGTCAGTCCACGTACCTACACTTCCACGGACCCAAGCCTGTGGGAGCAGCACAAAGTCGGGCCGGATCAGCGCTCCATTCCTCCGTTGTACAAAGGTCCAGGATGGTCCTTTATGATGACTTGGCCAAGTAGCCGGTGCCCACAACTCGCATTTCCGGAGAAAAGCGTGCAGCATGTCGCCTGCGCCATCTTGCGGCTCGGAGCCGCAGCATGACACACTACTGGACTCAACAGATCCAATGCTAGCATTGCAGTCTGCCCCTATTACAAGGTCCCTTCCCCTTGACGCACGGTAAAGCATCTGCTCTGTTTCCGTCCACCAAGAAGCGATTTCTTCGGGCTCAGCCCCTCTATGAGGAGCATGGAATGTAGCAAAGACTATCTGAAGCCCCTGATGTTTGAAGAGCACTGCGAGACGGCGCGGATCCTTGAACAGGACAATGAAGGAGGCCAATTCGAACACAACAGGTTTGCGAGAGGGGTCACCAAAATCAACAAGACAGTGCTGCTTTCGGAACCACAGCTCAACACCGTAATGCCCACTCCGTGACCCCGAGCAAAAGCGGAGAAACTCCCCCGAAGACAATTGACCCTCCTCGGTCCTGGCTTCCTGGATGGCAGCAACGTGGACGCCTGCCTTGTACAGTTGGGCTGCCAAAAGCGCAGGCCGGGCCGGTTGGAAGGCTAGGCCTACCTCCTGGGCTGTCTGCCTCCCTGCCGCAAGCGAGAGTGCATTGTGTGACGCGACAACAAGGTGCAATCTGCCCGTACAAACCTTGGCCTGTTCATGTGCCTTCTGCGGCAGAAAGGGGGCGACTAGGTCCTCGTTTGACAGACCGCTGGAGTGTCCGATACGAGAAACGTCAGTACCCAGGGGAGACGGGATAGAGTCATCCCCTTTGGCCCAGCGGCAAACCACACCTGCCCAAGACCACAGAGCTCCGTGGTTATCCCACCAGCCTGGGTCGTCGGAGGCCTTCCAGCGCAAGCTGCCGAGCGAGTGCCCATCGGCAGCTGATTTGGCTGCGAGGTCTGCTATTTCGTTGCCCAAAAAACCTTTGTGACCGGGCACATAGGTGAGGGAGGGCGGGGTGCTGGCTAAATCCTTACAGCATCCTGCAACATGGCCCAGGATGGCTGCAACACCGCCTGCATGGGCGGCGACATTGCCCTGAGCAATTGCCAGCGCGGAAACGCAATCAGATTGTATGTGAAGGGCCGCACCTTGGGTCGCTGAAACTCCAACCCACAATGCAACGACGAGGGCCCAACATTCGGCTCTAAACGCTGAAGTTGCCGCATCAACATCGCTGCACCACTCCGGCACGCACCCGGAAAGAACGTCACAGGTGCGCCGTTGCTTGTCGACGAAGACGCATGCCCACCCGCATGCAGGGGCACGGAGGTCCGATGCCGGAACAAAGGAACCATCAGCGAAGCAAACGATACCGCCTGGCAGGGTTTCGCCGTCGTCCTGGACAAGCTGGTGCATTTTCGCACGGAGCTTCGGAGCCATACTTTGCAAACATTCCGCAAGGCTCACGGTGCGAAAAGCGGGCAGGAATAAAGCATGCAGTTGTCGAGGCGTGAAACCTATGGGGGTGTCTCCGAAAGATAAAACCCTGTCCATGCTCGCCCCCAAAATCTGTGCCGCGTCCGCAGAAGCCGCCGCAGGAAAGAAACTTTTGGGCCAGCTGAGGATGCTGTGCTTGGGTGGCGGTGTGACCAGATCAGCAATACTCAGCGTAACTCTGCCAGGCCCGGGAATAGCGGCGCACGCATCCATATCATCAGGCGGCATGTCAAAACTGCGCGCCGAGGTGCCTTGGAAGTCATGCGCCGGAGGACGACCGGCGCATAGATTGCGGCAGGGTGTGGCAATCGGGCGCAGGTCGCTAGCAGTGCCGGCCATAGCTACACGACAGATCTGCACTCCTTCGGCAGGAGGGATCATGAAGGTCGCTGCAAGGAACCAGATGGCTAGTGGGGCACTGTACGCCGCTCTGCTGCAGCAGACGGCACTAGTGCCGGCGAATGCCCACACACTGACTCGAAGAAAGACCCCTATGACCCAAAGCCCCCAGAGTGCAGCGCCCCACCCGGCATAGAATACGCCGAAGTCGTGGATGATGTAGGGGATTCTTGACAGCGAGATGGGCCGGGCAAAACGGTAGTGCCGACTGCCGGCGGCTCCAGGAAGACTAGCCGGCAGACCGCCAGTACCTGCATCTGTGGGTTCCCTACCCCCGGGCAAACGCCAGGAGGACGAGGGCCCGCTGTGATTGCGGGTCCCGCCCGTCCAGGGATCAGGATCGTCCGGCGAGTCGGATTCGTCGCCGCCTTCATCCTCGTCAGCGGTTGTGGGATCATGTGGCTCAAAAACGATCGTGATGACATCTCCATTTTGCACTGTGATGTCTGCTGTGGTAAGAGGTCGCCGAGTACCTCGATGCCAGAAGTAAGACCCAAATCCGACCGGGCATCTAGGGTACTGCCATGCATAAAGATCATGTGCGTTCAAGACGCCCGCGGGGCAAGTGTGGGCGACAATACGTTGCATGACTGGCCGCAAGTCAAGAAAGCAGATCTGCTGTCGTGCCTCCTCGCTCGGTGCGGCTTCGGGATTGGCAATGGCAGCCAAGACATGCCTGTTTGGAACGCCGCAATGTGCATGATCCTGGATATACGGCCAAGGTGGGACAAAGTTGACGTCCTGGGCATTGCGCCGCAGAACCTGGGCAACATCTCGCCGAAAGTGTTGCCTTCTTCCTGCTGGAATTTGGAAGGCAAAGTGGTTGCCGTCACCGAGGATCCAAACACGCTCTGCAAAATTACCTGGCGGCTGGAAGTCTGCACGCCAGCCCGCCGCAGATTGCAACATGTCCTGTAGACTGGCAATTGTATGCACCGCTGCTTGGCGGGATGCGATAAGCACAAGGTCCCCATGTTGAAGGTCAACACCGACCCCCGCCGGAATGGGCCAGGGCTGGCTTTGCACATAAATGTCGGCATCGGCATCGGCAGGAATGCCTGCCACAGCGATGAGCCCTGTCCGGTCAATATGGCCTGGGCAACTGGTCGCAAAAACACGGCCGTCGTATGCAGAGCTGTCAATGACGACGACGGCCCCATCGGGCGACCACTCCGGGAGCGCGAGTACGGTCGCATGCGTGCCCCGTGGCTGCGGGTGCACCGCACAGATCCTGGATAGCCGAGCACCGTCTGCAGGCGCCCTGGCCTGAGAAACCCTCCGAAGGGCTTCCTCAACACTGCAGCCTAACGGCAACCTTACCTCACAGACCTCTGGAGTATACTCAGGCCCCAAGATAATGAAAGTGCCGTTGAGGAATTCATCTTGCGAGCTATCCTCAGGGGCATGAGGAGGTGCGGCCTGGACTGGTGCATCGGAATGGTGGGCCCGATGGTGTGGTGCATCCCTGCCTCCCCCGTGCGATACGTGCGTACTGGCGGTGACACCACTTGGCAGGCTTGTTGCGCGCCCTTGGCCTCCCAGAGCGCCATTTGTAGCCTCGGTAGCCTCCCTGTCGCTGGGATGATGGGGGGTGCCCTGGGCCCGCGAGGGACCAAAGTATGCACGGAAAACCTGGCCATCTGACGCTGTGACATGTGTGGCGTCACGCGGCACACCTTCGAACCTTAATTCCCAGCCCTCAGGAGCACGAGCTGGAAGTCTGGCGAGAAGAAGGCTTAAAGTGAGACTATCGGGCTGGACGCAAAATGCGGACCACCCCTGCAGAATAGGGCGGGCGTCAAGAAGCAGGTCGATATCCCCCGGGGTGGACCCCCGGAGTACACTACGTATTGCAACTGCAGTACGGCAGGGCATGCCGTCAAAGGCCACATCTGTTGCCCTGGGGGCTGCCGGGGTCATACGGAGACTGGTCTCCGCTATACCGAATAGCCTGGCGACCTGGCGTCGAAAAGCAAAGGGCTGCCACGGGTCGATGGAAAAGATGCGAACCTCAAGACCGCACACTAAAGAGTAGAATTGGCCCTCTGCAGGCCGAGGCAGTTGCGCTTCGTTGCCCCATTCAGAGTGGACTCTCAAGCGGCTTCCGAGTGATTGAGTTGCCTTGGGGCCACTCCCCGGAACTCGGAAAAAGACGGCGGTACCTTGTGCAAGATGGGCATGAATTCGGTCGCCAAGAGGAGCCTCATCACATCCTACGTAAACCTCACATCCGAGATTGGCGGGGATATTGGCCAAAGCACACAGGGCACGTGTGTCCGCATATGACGGCGCAACAACCGCGAAAATCCGGCCATCAAAAGCAGACGTGTCGAAGCAGAGCACATTGAGGCTCGGGTTCCACTCAGGGACTGCTAGTAAGCAGCCGCAGCCTGCCACCGGCTGAGGCCGGACTGGCAACAACACCGGAAAGAGTGTGGCCTCATCGATTCGTCTCCTCGCCTGAACCGCTGCAATGGCCTCTCCCTCAGTTGCTGGAACAAGTAGGGCAATGCTGACATACTCAAGTGTATACCCGGGCTTAGCGACGGTGAAGAAGAGCCAGCGCATGCGTACCGCCTCTTCTGAATCACTGGATTCCTCTCCAGCGCCCTCCTCAACAATGTGCAAAGCATCATGAGGTGGGGTATAACGCCAAGCGTTCCCAAGCAAAGGCGCACAATACCTCAGGGAGGCCAAGGTCTCTCGCGCGTTGTGGCAATCGGGTGCAGGTTCTTGTAAAAGCTTGAGGCTGAGGATCCCCGCCGTTTTGGAGTGATGTCGGTCAAGGCCGAATTCAACATCTGGGGGCAGGGTAGATCCCAACATTGGTCCAGAGAAAAGGGCGCGCCCGGCATCGGCACACAAAAGTTTGACATCCAAGCTATATACGGCAAGTGCGACATCTGCAAGGGTGCTCTTGCTGATCTGCCCGGACGACGTGGCGGCTGGGTCAAATGCGTGCTTCGCAGCATTCTCAAGGCTTCGATGGTTGCCTGGGTCCCCTGCAAGCGGAAATGTGGACGCGGCCTCCGTAGGATCCCTATCTACCTGCGGCCGGCGTCTGGACCTGCTCCTGTTTCGAGATCCTGGCTCGGCAGACGCTTCCGATCGCACTTCGCTGCCACCGTGGTCAGGTGGAATCCCGGCGGGAGGGGTAATGGAAGGCACAACCGTGATGACAAGCGTGACCCCATTGCTGGCATGGATGTATTCTCCTTCTACGCGTCCTCCTGTGATCCGCAGCTCATGTCCTTCGGGAACCTGGAAGGGGTACTTGGCCAATAGACCCGCAACAAGCCACAAGGACCCTATTTGATAAGCTCCGTAGGGGCGACAGCCTGCTGGTCTGAAGTCCAAAAAGATGAAGCAGTCGTCACGCGAATGCAAGGCTGGGGGTATCGGCAGGGGGGACGGCATATTGCATGCGTAGGCAACACCCCTACAAGCTTCACCATGCAGGCACACGTCATCAATGTTGGGCTTTGGCGTGCCGACCGTCACCGATCCTTCGGGCCATCCGATGCACCGTTGCACTGCCTCCTCAAAGGTACACCCTGGATAATTTCTGGCATGCAGAAACCATCTCTCTTCTCCAGAAAGTAAACAAATGCCGGAACGCCGCAATCTCGGAATGCCATCCGGGTGACCCCAACGACGTCTATCAGCGAAGATAGCTTCATGCGTTGTGCAAGGCCCAATAAGTGTTCCTGGGGGCCATACTGAAATGAGGGCTCCATCCGCAAGGGTGATCACCCGGCCTTCGACATGCGGCGTTTGCTGAACTCCGAGGAAAAGGGTGTAGTCACGCACCGAATGCGGCAAGAGCGCGCGGATGTAACGGTCCCAATCAGCAAAATCCAGAGCGTATGGCAACACAGCTGCGTAGCGACGACCGCCTACAGGCGACAAATCCACAACGACCGCAGCATTCTCGTTATCACCAATAATGCTTGGATAAGCAATGAAGGCGGCATAACCATCAAATGGCGCTGGCTCAACAGACGAAATGCAGAACTGCTCGAGAGGTAGGTGTTTGGAAGTTGCTCTTGCCTTCTTGATGGCATCGAAGACTGACTCTTCGGGATCGACCCAAACTGCTACATATTCAGTTTGATAGTGAGGCGCATAGATAGCTATCCCAAGGACAGAGCCGCCTACATCGTCCCTGGCATGGCTTGCAGACTCCGAATCAGAAGCTAAATAGGCGGCAGCCTCCTGCGAGAAAGTAATCTCGCGTGGTCCCCACCGTGGGCCAGCGGGGGGCAAAATGTCTGGTTCAACCTGATCCGCCCAGGACGGGTCCACAATTCGGGGGGGCCGGCGCCTAAGCTCCGGATCCACGTCCTCTTGGCTTGATCCCTCGCTGGCCGGCTCCGACCCTGAACTGAGCCGGGAGGTGAACAGCACAATAGAGGAATGTCCTCCTACAAAAATCTCGTCTTCTACGCATCGACCTCCAGCGGCTGCGAGCTTCAGTGCACACGGTAACCGGATGTCAAGAGAAGCAGCGAGACTGGGTAGGTGCAACACCGGATGGTGTGTGTGCAGGACAACTGGCTCACGCCCGACCGCTCTTCCGTCACAGAACGTGAAAAAATCCCTTCTCTCGGAGTATATGCGGTCCTGGAAAGGCCAAGGCATCACTGCAACATAGAACACCAAGTCACAAGCGAACCCTTGGAAATCCAAATTCTCGGAGGGGAAACTACATGTGGTGATATCCAACAAGTCGAACCCCAGCTTGTTGGCAACAACCAGCGCTAATCCCTCACCTTCCGCATCACGCGGGTCAAGGAAGAAGCGTTCCCCTGCGTAAAGCACGCAAGTTCCGTGTACTGCCGTTAACTCAGGGACCTGTGGGATGGGGGTCCAAAGTGCATCGGCGGCAAACAAAGCTTCGACAGAGCCTCTGAAAACCTCATCTGATGGAGCACTCACAGCTGTGACAACCACACCATCCCAGAAGTCAAAGTCTTTCCCCGAAGGCCACATCTCTCGCTGAGCCCCAACAAAGACTCTAGGAGGCGGACCTCCATCATTCGCCTGCGGAATGAAACGGGCGAAGAAGGCACGGTAGGAGAGCTTTCGGGGCACTATTGTGGCAAAATAGTTGCCCCCTATCTTGGTAAGATCAACCAAGATGGCAGATATAGGGTTGCTTGTAGCATGGCGAACAAAACCTGGGAACCGAAGAAAGTTCCCTACCCCAGGAAATCTTTGCGGTATCGTGGGCACAACAGCGGGGTAGAGTTCATGGGGCACACCGCCGACATTGTCCGTGACAACATCCATCAGCTGCTGAAGCCCTTCGTTGTGACCCAGACGTGTTGCAAAACTGACCGGCCGAAAGTAGGGTGTGTGGACATGCACGCCTAGCCAACGGCCAGAATGGCTCTCCATTGCGTCGCTGGGCAAATCTAGCACGTCAGGGGATAGGTGCGCCGGCCCATCTAACCAAGGGGTCAAAACACGATGGCTGCCTGAATAAGTGGCAAGAAGCGGCGACGGTGCATTTGATGCTGCGCCGGGATCAGCTGCCTTCTGGTCACTGTAGGGCCGTGTCATTCCCTCGGCAATATGCGGAAACCCACTAAGCACCCAGACAGGGACTAAACCTGAGAATGGGGTGCTGGGCGCAAAGGCATGTGCATTTAGGGCACCAAGGCACCACGCCCACAGTCCTGCGAGGAGGGGACGCTGCCGCTTGGCCTGATAGTGACGATGCACGCTGCGGGAGGCCTTGTCACTGCAACGGCCTTTGCGGTCCTTGTATGGAGACCAGTCGAGGCAAAATGCTGGACGGCTGTCGGCCGGGCCCCGAAAGCAGCCAAACGGAAGGATAAGCCTAGGGAGCCAAATCGGGAAAGGACTGTAAACCCTAAACCTATGCGGCAGGGACCCTTGTAGGGCATTGCAAAGTGCAAGCAGGATGCTTAGGCACGACATGGCGCCTAAGGATAGGAAGAAAGCCCCACATAAAACCAGCAGTCCCAAAGTCTGGCAGCTGAGGTTTTGCCTCCCTACAATGGCGGACGCCCCTGCGCCACCGATGCGTCTCTTAGGCGCCATGTAGGTACACGTAACCAAACAGCGCCGTGAACGGCGAGGTCCGCAAGGTTTCCCGGCGAGGGATGGAACGCAGCATTGATACATCGCGCAGTTCCAACAAGCCGACACTTGCAGGGTGTCTTGCACTTTGAACGAGGCTGTAGCATGTGAGGTGCGGGCCGTGATCACACGGCACTTGGCCTGACAACGTTGCACGAGGGGTACCTCCTGGCCTGCAAAAGCACAGAGGGCGGAACACAGGGTAGAGCCTTGGGAGACGGGACAGACGGTCTTGTAGGAACAGCAAAAATAGGCCTCGTCGGACTGAAATAGGTACTGTACAGCGAAACCCCTCTGTACAAACCTAGTGCCGCACGATTCAATCATCTGAGGAGGTAGGGGGACATCCGCTATCCAAGAACTGCACGTAGTCATTTGACCGAAGGGCACTGAGGGGCCCGCCAGCCATGACATAAGGCAGTAGCGAGGATTACAGGTCCATCTACCTCCTTGTGCCTTGGTTAGGCCTCTGGGACCGTGTGCTCGGCCGCGCTTGCTCCTGCCAGCTCGTTCTCCGCAAGGTTGATCTCCGCAACCAAATCGTGCCCGGGTCCAAGCGGCGGCCCCGAAGGAACAACATCCTGCCCTGCCAAATCGTTGGCTGCTCCTCCTGTGGAAGATGTCAATCCAAAGGGAAGAAGGGCACGGCGCTGATCTAGCTTTTCTCCAAGCGGAGGGCCGCCTGGGTGCATGGCGGGCACCGGCCGCTGTTGCTTGATCGGCGTGCGCTTGGCAGCTGGCGAAGGCACATGTGGCGCTTTCCCGAATGCCGGCGCCGGGGAAGTGATGTAAGGGTCGGAAGCCACTATACCACCATAACCTGCCATCCCAGCATGTGCGTCGGCAGTTGCGAAGCCTGGTGGTGGACCTTGGTGCACTCCCGCCCATCCGGCCTGCGCCATCGAGCTCTGTGGGCCCATCGGTACCATCACGGCTCCAGGGTGTCCCATTACCAAATGGGAATCCACTGTAGGATCGCCTGCTCCAAGATGCGGACCAACACCAGCATTGCTGGGCGCACCTGCGTCCGATGGTCCGCTGCCCGGATACACACTGGCCTCGGTGGGCGCTCCAAACCAGTCTGGTTCTGCACGGGCTGGTGCTTCTACTCTGTCTGGAACCGTTGCCCGAGCAGGCTCGACGGCATGGCTCGGACGACTCGTCAAAGCCCCGGCAAAACGGCTTCCGGCCACGACACCAAGAGCTTCCTGCAGGAAGCTCGATTCCGGCATGTCTTCGTCCACATTGTGCCACAGTGCCGCCCAAGCCTCGTCGACATTCAAGCTGGCTTGAGTTTGAGGCGGGCGGGGGATGCTCCCTCCGAGCACCAGGGCTTTCACTTGTGCCGCTGCGAGCATTCCTGATTCCATTGCCTCGCCGTACTCGTTGTCCAGTCGCTGCTGATCGGCTTCGAATTCTTGCCTTTGTTTTGCAAAGGCCTTCTTGGTGTCCTCGCAGTACTGGAAGAACTGCTTCTTTCTGGTGTCTTTCTCCTGCGCGATCTTTCGGAGTTTGATGTCCTGTTTCCGCACTGCTGTGAACGCTTTCTGGACGGCCTGCAATATACTGGTATTGCGCATGGCTCCCCCTTGGCCTGCATCCGCGGCCGGGGTATCCTTGACGGCAACTTGATCGTACCGCATCTCTGTCTGGCGTTGTCTGGGCGACCATGCCCCGGACCAAATGTTCCATCTGGAATCCGAACTCCAGCCCGCATCCGAGCGCCAGGATGAGGAGTCGCGCTGTGACTGACGGCCACGTCCCCATCCTCGTTTGCCTCCCATCTGAAGCCGTAGCTCTGGAAAGAGGGGCCCCAGCTCCCTATACAAGGGACTGCTGTGGTGTTGTGCAAGTAGACGCAAGGGCCCAGGCGGGATTGTTTGCCCCTTCCTGCGAAGGGAGTGTATCCGACGCCTTGCAGATGCACGGCGGCGGCGCTTATTGCGGTGCCAGGAGGGAGACGCTAGTGTTCGTGCCGTTTTTCGACACTGGGGTTCCTACGGCAATCCCCTCAGCGAGGGTTCGATCCGCAAACCCTATACATACATACATACATACATACATACATACATACATACATACACACATACATACATGCATACCCACGTACACACAGATGCACCTAAAGGGGCCACAAATGCTGCGAGACAGCTCGAGAGAGGGAGAGAGAGAGCGAGAGAGAGAGAGAGAGAGAGAGACAGAATCAGACAGAGGCAGGGCAGGCGCCAGGCGACGACTAGGCAGCAGCCTGTCTTCTTGGTTTCTGTTGCTTGTGGGGACTCCAGCGACTCAGGAATAAACATATGCAGTTATGCAATCGCATGTCTAGAAAAGGAGAGCAGCAGAACAATGAATGCAGGTAAGTGTATGTATACATACACACAAACAAAAGGCAAGCATACATGCGATTCTATGCATGACAACAATGGGTGACGATTGCACATGCACGCAACTGGGAACTCCCATTTCCTGGCCTCTTCTTGCGTTTAGCGCCACGGCTGGCTTGTGGAGCGGCAGCCTTAGTCACTCATCTCATATCTCGATTTTTCGGCTCCCGCATCGCATCTCGATTATTTCCAAGACTTGGAGTTGGCCTGCAGCCGGTTCCAAGGCCCTGGCGGACAATGGAACCTCTGGAGCGACATACTCCGCGGGCACCGCATCTGCAGGGGCTTGTTTCCTTTCGCAAAGGTCGCCATGAGCGAGACTCTTTCCTTTCTCGCTCCCAACACCTGGCAGGTGGCTTCATGGAAATCTGCCCAAGAGAGCATTCGCAGGAGGCATCAGCTGATCCAGAAAGCATGATTCGGAAAAGCAAAGGGGCAATTCAGAAAACAGGGACAAATACGAATGGACGAATCGGCAAGCGCTTTGCATGTTTCGGAAAACAAGCAGGCAACTCAGAAAACAGGAAAGACGAATATGAGCAACACAAAATAAAGGACGACCAAGCAAGCATGTAATAGCTAACCCAACCTGCGCCTAAAGCACCTGGCCCTGCAGTAAGCCCCGCCTAACCTAACCTAACCTAACCTAACCTAACCTAACCTAACCTAACCTAACCAACGTAAGCCATCCCAAACTAGCGGAACCCAACACACCTGGACTAAAGCCTAAACCAATGTAACCGGCCAACCTACATCCAGCTAGCCAAATATCTTGCCGACCGAACTTAGACCTTTAACATGAGCTGGCAAACCTACTGAGCTAACCCTGACCCAACCAGGAAACGTGGTCTTGAAAACTTGTGCTTCTGCTTGCCACGAGGCTGTAGTGATGGTGGCACTTCTTGCAGCAGAAGCTTCCCATCTTTGTCGCATTTGGGTGCACCAGAAAGTCGCACGCAGGATTGGTGCATCGCTTCGGACGCGGACCGGGCATGACAAGAGGAATGGAAAGGCTTCACTTCGGTGCGCTGCCGTTGATGTTGATCTCTGTGACTTGTTATGTAAAACCGATGGCACAATTGCGTGAATGATCGTGCTGCAGACTGGAAAGCAGGATGATCTGTGCAGTTTTGCTGCGTAGAGAGTTTGGTGGGTGAGTGGGGGGCTTTCCACATGGACGGGGTGTTCACGGGTCTCGAGTGGTATTGGGCAGGCCGCCACTGTCTGCTTCGCGGTTCGAGCCAACGCTCTCCGTCAAAGACGAGGAGGAAATAATCCCGACTGTAGCTGTCTGGAACCAGCACACAGGAAACTTCGGTGATTGTTCTGCACTTTGCGCCAGCAGCTGTATGTCAACAGCTGCTGGCCATAGCAGACAGGCAGCGCAATGAGCAGCACTTGCACCTGCATCTAGCAGCGCAGCTTCGAGCTGCGAGCTACGGCAATCTGAAAAATAGTGCGCCGGATTGCCAGTCCTGGTAATCATTGCTACATGTCCTGAAATTTATAGGTTCTAGATTCTAGATTGACAATCAGTCGCCCGAGGAACTTGGAACGGCGCGAAGCTCACCCGGTGCCGTGGTTCTTACTTTGCAGTCCCTTGGCCGCAACAGTGACATCTGTTCCGTCTGTTCCTCTGTCGTTTCGCAAAACTGAAACTGGGAGTTGCGCGGGCATTCGTGGCCTTGCAGGACGACCAAGTCTTCCAACCACGAAAGGCGGTGTGTAAACCGATGCTGTGCCGTGGAGTGCGAGTCGGCCTGCTCCACTTTCGGTGGCGCATCCTGAAGTCATGGACTGGTGGACTTACGCTACGACTCTTGCAAGAAAAGCAGGGTGCGCGGCCGATGTGCATAACATGGCGTCCACGTGCGCCATATGGTGGTGTTACATAGGGTTTTTGCACTTTGAACTGGCTGGAAAATCGGTTTCCAAGCTTGAGGTAATACTCTTCTAAACCCGGGGGTGGACGGGTGAACGTCTAGGCCGGTAAAGGCTAAGCGCCCTGTCCTTCACCATGCTGAACGCTGTGAACGCAGCGATGTTTCCAAGGACCTGAAGACGAAGTGACGAAGCATGCGGCCTGCAAGCTGTACAGCTGCTTGGGCCCTTGCAGCGAGGAGGAAAACCGTTCCATAGTTTCCAGGTGGCAGCGCCTGCGAAGAGTACGAGTACCATTCAAGCCTTTAGCAGATGCTTCCGATGGCTTCGGAACCTCGAGTCCCAGAATGAGCGACAATGCAATGGTAGCTGCCTGTGGGCTGCAAAGCTGGCACTTAAGCATCGGCAGTCCCAAGGCAAGGCCTTGTTGAAATTGCCTGCGAAAGTGGCATGCGTTGCAGATAACTTGTGTACCTAGTGCCAGGTTGTGTCAGGTACCAAGTGAAGCAGAAACAGCCCCGGGGCACCATGGTATACTGCAAAGTGTTGTAAAAAAAGGACAGCACCTTTAGACGCGACGTGTTGCAGATCAAGTCGTCATGCTCTCATGCGGCCCAACTTCTGCAGTTCGGGCCCGCACGCCCGAAACAAGAACCGGAACCAGCACAGAAGGCTTCGTTGACCTCACCGTTGCCAAGCTGTTGCATGGAAGCAAACTGACCCAGGAAAACCTTCAGGTTTGAAAGGCCTTCAATTGGGCTTTAACCCTGCCCCACCGGCCGGACCCGAAAGATCTGAGGACACAAGCGCAGTATACTGCATCCAGTCTAAGGCGGGTGCAGGACTTCTTGCAGTACCTGCCAGTCCGTCATGCTTCCCGTGTCCGGCCTGGCAAATGCAGTTTGCAGTCGCCTAGTGGCCTAGTGTTCCGCGGACATCGAGTGTTTCAAATCCCGGTTTGTTGCACTGAGGACTTAGGCCCATCTCAGTCGCGTTGGTTTAGGATGCGGAGTGGGTTCTTTGGTGGGCTGAGCCTTGACCAGTCAGCATGCTGGGCTGCACCCTCCTGAACTACAAAGTTCTGCCTGCCTTCCATTTAAAGACACGTCTCCTGCATTGGGGCCAAATTCCACAAGGCGATGGATAGCATTTCACAGCTACCGACTTCTGCGGATTCACCGTAAATGCTGCATCTACAAGCATGCCAACATGTCAGGACGTCCACTGGCTGACGGGGTGGTAGATCAGGAGCGAGGGTGCAATCAGCGCGAGCCTTTGCTCTAACACCGGCAGACAACTTCGAGGATGACCGACAGCGGTTGTCGAAGGTTCAACTCCGCCCTTCGTTAGGATTGAAGGCGAGACTATGCGAGGCTCGACGAGGCAAGCGTCTCTCCCTCAATTTGGTCATTTTGCCTTCGACACACAGCAATTCAGTGTCATCGTTTGTGTCTCTTACAAGTCTTACCCTCGACTGACTTCCAGGCTTCAACGCATTCTCCTTCCCCAACTTGCGTTTAAACCTCTGCAGGCGCACTGGCACCTTCTGGGCCTTGTCCATTTGCCGGCTTCAAGTTCAAGGACTCCGTCTCCGCACCCAAAGAGCGACTGCTGCTAATCAACGACAGCTTAAAGCCTCTCTGCTGTCGCTTATCGAAGAGTTTAAGTTTAAGTGCAAGCAAACAGACCCAATCCATACAACCGTAAACATGACTGACATAGACAGATGCGCCTAGCCCTCACGAGTATATTACAGATGTTTTCGTGAGCAGGAGACACCAGAAGCTCATATTGCTGCGCACGTTTGCTTCTGTGCGAATAGATTTCCACAGAAGAGTACTCATTTACTTGACCTTCCATGTCAACTAATGATAACCACAAACCTACGGCGGAGACTCGGGATGTCCCAATGATCCCAAGCGCTTGGGACAGTTGCATGCGCATAACTCTGGCCGAATGGGATTGCTCCCCTCTCTCGTGTGCCCACCAATCCGAGTGTTTGAATGAGCAACGCCACAGTCAGCATTGAGCAGCCTATGTGGGCGGTTTCTGTGACTTGGGCCGGCGATCTGGGTCTTCTGTTCGTAGCAAGTCGTAATGGACGCGTCTGACTTGTGTTCGGGAAAAATTTGGCCCTTCAAAGACCAACCACTGAGTCTTGCGTCTTGTGTTGCTTGTTGTCGATGAACAGTCGAACTTCCTGTGCTACAATACAAGCATTATGAAAGAGGATTGCTGGTATATTCTATGAACACCTGAATAATTTAAAAGAGGTGAAACGAATTTTGAATTAAGGTATCTGAGAAAGGTGAACAAAACGTAACACACCAAAACAACAGGAGTCTGAGAAAGGCAAAGACAAGGTATACAGAAAGCAAGCACACGAAGAAGAAGGGACATATTCAAGCAAGCACAAGGCGGACATTGAGACCGGAAAGGGGGGGAGTTCAGGTGCAGGACCCGGGCTAACGGGATGGCGTAGGCATCAAGGCAGCTGCGCAGCACCAGGGGCCCACCCGCTCGCGCGGTCCTTACCTTCTCCTGACACCTTTTCTTTACGTTTGTTCTTGTCCCTATCTTTGCCGGCACCTTTGTTCACCTTTGGTTTCACGGGCCCGCTTTTCTTTACCTTTTCTGCTCACCTTGTTTTACCTTTGGGTGAAGCCTCACCTTTTTTAACCTTCTCTTTCACAGTTTGTTTAACTTTTTTGCTTTGCCCTTTTACCTTTGGTTTATCTGCTCTGTTAGCTTTCCCTAGGAAAAAGTTAGATTTCCAGGGCGAGGGAGCCGGGGCTGGAAAGGTAAACATAGGTACCCAAGAAAGCTGAAGGGGACCTGCTGCACGTCACATGCAACCCGCCCTCGAAAAAGCACCTCTACGCCAATCCCTACCCTCCACGCCATCTCGAAGCCTCTAAGCTTAGTGAACCCAAACCGGTGGTGGTGCTCTACCTAGTTCTACCTTCTTAACACCTTCCGTCTGCCTGCTGCATGTAGCTTTAATAGGGCGCCTGCCGTCTACATTGTCCCTGGACCTTAATATTACCTTCTCCCGGAGAGGGCACCTTTCTTTTACCTAAATATTTCTGTTGTGATAATACCTGCTAGATCATTTTCTATAATACAAGCCGTTTGTTTCGACACAATCCAACTCCACATCTACATCATCTAAGGACTCAACATGTTCACCAACCGCATGTCCACGTTGTGCATCACTCTTATGCGATCTGTCATGGAAATACACAGGAGCTCTCCAGCAACTAATCAGGGGAAAGACGAGCTCCCTCACTTCACTTTTGGAACAGAAGGGCTGTCAGTTTTGTCATTGCAGGAGATGGAGGAGCCTGAGACAAACGGGCTCCACTAACGATGTAGGTTGTGTTGTTGCTGCTGTCGAGGCATTGGTTTTTTGTGCGCAACAAGAATCGATTTGATGTGCCAGAAAAGGAGCATGCATCACCTTAAGAGTACCCCACTGCGAAACCACTCCGGATTTCGAGGCATGACACGGGATTTCGGGATGCCCCGCTCATGCATCCAAAGCTGCGGGACGGGTGCGAGCGAAAATGTATCGCATGCATTGCGCACTACGGTTGATGGTATAAATCCTGCATTACCTCAAGGACTCCAAACCAAGGGAATTAATTGCGGTATATTCCCTACTATGGGTAATGCAGGATTTCTATCATCAACAGTAGTTGCCCGGAATCTTCGCCAGTTTACTGAAAGCTTCTGTTCTTGGGGAGAGCATTGGCTTTCCGGGATTGGCACAACTTGGAAGTCTCACAAAACCAACATGCTGTACTGTGCCTAGCAACCACGGTTCCTTCTTTTTTGGGAAGTACCACACTTGTGAAGCCTCAGGGAGCGAAATCGCCTCCAACTGATCGAGATCCGCATTTTATCCTTGCAGCATTAGTCTTGTGATAGGACAGTGCCACACTGACGCTTTTACCACACTTTCGAAGCCAGCAAGACAAACAAAAACATTGCACTCTCCTAAACGCCCGGTTTTGGGGACGGTACCACACCGTCGACGCCTCAACAAGCGAAAATGATGCAGTATCAAGAAGCCTCTTGGCATTTCTTGGGGGTCAGCTTAGCTTTTTCTCGTCCTGAGGCTTCCACCCCCTAAGATGCATGTGGAACGCCAAGATTTATGCGCCGTCGCAGGCCGAGCTCTGCAACTGTTATTTCGGACAGTCTCTTGAAACCGAATGGACCGGTAGGCACATACGGGGAGGGGCGGGACTGTCATTTGTTTGTGTGCCCGTGCATTTCGACCTCTCCCTCTCCAGCCAAGTTTTAGGACTGCGGTCTCGAAACGTACACCTTCAGAAACACACCGTTTTTGTGCATCTGTTGGAGGGTCGCAAACATCTTCGAAGTCTCGCTGGCCGGGATATTCGGGGGGAGCTCACGGTCGCACAATTATGTGTCCCGATTGGCCCGGAGGAATCTTGTAACACGCACTGGCTCGCAACAGTAGACAGTCAGCGCACCAACATATGAGTCATGTGGATGTCGTGGTTGTGACTTGGTGCTGCACGCGGTTGGCAGCGACATGTAGCATGTGGTGTCTAGCCTCGGGGCACTCGAGCGGAATGGGCATGTGCAACGCACGAGCTGCTTCAAGATGAGCTCTGCGCGGATTCATCTTCATGCTGGTACCCAGGATGCTAGCCAGGACCATGTTGACGGCACCGGCAAAGATGCTGCAAACTGTCACGATTATGCCCAGCCTGCAGCGAGAAGCACGGACATTACGTGAAGACGTGGCAAACCAAGCCTGTCGAAAGCACTCCTGTACCTATTTTATCTATTTTGGTATTTCCGTGCACAAAGCAGCTTCGGTTCATCGGAACCGAGCAGCATAGTGCAAAAGCAGCTGGGCATTATGACAGTGCAAGAGGGAGCAAACCTTGACTGGCTGGGGCGGCATGGGGTTCGCGTACGGGCACAAGCTCCGTGGCTCTGCACATTCTGCACAGCCATCGTGCCCAATAACACTTATACTTGTTTGGTTTGCACATAAGAATTAACAGGACAATGTCAACCAAGATGACTGCTACTTTACCGTGCAGTCTGCCAAGTCAACCTCCGTCCCGGGTTGACAAGGAGTGTGTCGAAGCGCAAGCCATATTAGCCACATGTTATAGCCATGTCATAGTCATCGTTCTCCTTTGCTCCTTTTGCGGCGTCCTCGCGAGGCCTCAGCAGGAAAGTGCGTACAAGGAGGTCCTGTGGCTGTCCTCGGATGACACTTGCCGTTCGCAGAGATCCTTGTGGTGCTGTAGGGAGCCTGTTGCTGCACAAACCTGGAGATTTGTGCTCTTCGATCTTGCTCTCCAAGTGGCTGTGTGACATCCTGTTTTGTGGTCAAGGCGGCCAAGTTCAATGCGGATGATTTTAATGGCATTGCAGACGCAGAGTCCCACCGTGCTGAGCGATTGCTGAAGCCCTTCCCACTTCCCACTCAGTTTTCTAGCTGTGCGCCACACTGGCGTTCAAGAAACGAGAAGCTTAGCAGCGTGCATCAGGGCTGCAGACTCTTCAGCATTTGTCTGCGAAGTCGTCTTGGCCTAAGCATCTCCCCAGGTCTGTGCGGCAGGAGCTGTAACTGGATCACTCACAACGCCCAAACGGACGCAAGCATCACCCAAAGTCCGAGGCACAGTGGTGACAGTGACAGTGACGCTGCCACCCAAACAATGATTGTGCATGTCATGTTGGGTATTGGCTTTGCCCCGAAAGGCCGCACGAGACTTGCCGAGCTGTCCACATAGCTGGCTAAACCCGCGCAGCTTACGCCTGGACATTGCGTCGAGCTCTGTGAAACAATTATATACTTGAGTTCTCCACAGCCCCCAGGCCTGCCAACATCAGCAGCCACTTGGTCGGCCCAATGGACTGCAGCGTTCAACATGGCAAAAGTGTGTCCAGTGCGGCCCTTGCCTTCCGCTGTATCCCAAGAAGAGATCCAAGAATCAGTTCAGAGACTGCCTCGAGTTGAGAATGACACTGCAAGGTACCCCTCCTCACGCGCTAGGCCGTGACTGTGGAGAGCGGCAAACAGGTACGGATGATCATATTGATCCTGAGGACAGGCTGCACTGCTCTGGCAAGTGGACTTCATCTGAACGAGGCCGATTCCGTGATCGCAATCCATGCCACTGTGCGAGTGCAATGTGTGTTGAGCTGCTCGCGAGATTGCCACCAGAGACAAGCTGAAGTTGTTCAGACCGATATTCAATGCGAAGGCCATGCTGAAGCAAATTACGGCCACCTCGGAGCACATGTAACCAAGCAGGCTAGCGGCTAGTGCCAGCAGCTGGCAAATACAGCAGTTCCATGAGGTCTTCGTGAAAACTGGTGGCTGAGGATGCCGCCCACTCTTTGGTCGATTTCAGCTGCTTCACCTGGTATACACATTGCGCATCACAAAGCGACAGCGACAACATTGAAATCATCGCATTCCGCTGTTTGCGTAAATCCTGCCTCGTAGCCGGCACAACAGAGCCGGCCTCACACGTCGGAGAGACAGTGGTAAAGATCGTTCTACTATCGCTGCAAGAGCCTGCGACGAGAAAGATGCAAAATGCGATGAAGGCGACCATCCTGTGAAGTAGACCGAGGTTTCAAACTGCCACGACCAAGCCTCGTTGAGGCATTGGCTGCTGAATCGCCGTGAGGAGGAAACCGATGGGAAGGCCCCGTCTGCCTAGACGACTGGTGACATCAATGCCGCCAACTCGCGTAGAAAAGCTGGCCTAGTTCTTCGTCGACCACGATTCTGGAAAGCACATTCTTGATGTACAAGTTCATGCCTGTCTGAGCCTGCAGACAGCAGAGTCATGAGATCTCTGGTCGCGTCGCAGCAAAATCTCAGGGCTCTGCCCCAAAGTAGATCATCAGGATGGACACGGTCTCTGGCCCTCCCAACAACGAGAGTCACTTGTTGTTCAGGCCGTGTCGTACGGGGCACGAAATATGGTCTGTTTCAGCTTTTGAAGGACCTCATGCCCGGCATGTAGCTCCTCATGTTGTCTCTGAACGGCTGTCTTCTCGAAACGCACTGCCCGCCTCCCATTCCATAGAGAGCCAAACCGCCCAAGAGAGCGACGGCTGGTGGCGCCTGAGACTGAAGCGGTGAAGCCGCTCACGAACAAAACGAGCGTGCAAGGGTGACTGCGCCACTATGACGAGTGATGATTAGCTGATTGGCTTGCCTACAGACACGCACGCCACCGACGCAGCAATCACTGTATGAAGACAGAGGAAGGGGCTGCTTGCTTCACGAAGCCCACGGATGCAAATGCCGTGTCCAGGTCCTGCAGATTGCACATGTTGAAGGAACCCACAACCACAAGGTCGAACTAGAAGCGCTTCCTGCTCGCTCGAATTGCCGCCATGGCTCCAAACTAGCCAACAACAGCCGACCTTGTAGACTCAAGCATGCAAGGCACTGGGTGGAGGAAGGCTGGCGGCCAAGTTACCACTGACAGGAGCAGAAGTGAAGAAGCGAGGCGCTTGGGTCGTCCTCTTCTTCCTTGGTGACTTGCGCAGGTTGGGCTCTGTTCGATTTCTCTGGTGGCCCCATGTCAGCTTGGCCACGTGGAGGCAAAGCCTTGGCCTCACGTGAGAGCAGAGGCCACGATGTGACATGTCAAAAGCGCCACCAAGGAAGCCCTCCTCAAGATGGGTGACGGGCACCAGCTCCTGAGCAGCTCTATTCCCGGCTGAGCTTTCGCATGCTCATGGGCCAGTGCCACTTTCAGGCCCAGGCCATCGGCAGTCCAGCACAGACTGCAGCTCAAATAAATTCATGGACAGGGCCGATCCAGCTGCAGTTGTAGGAGGCTTTGAATTCTCAGTCTGCCATCTCCGCAAGCCCTTCCCTTGTTGTCTCGGTGATTGCCGAAAGTTCTGCAAAGAGCGATGCAGGCAAAGAGAGTGAGGGTATGAGAAATCAGTGTGTATATGACACACACGCACAATATGTGTGTGCGGGCGCATGCGCTGGGCGGTTGAGCGCTGGTGCATGTATTCGCACTCGTGGGTGCCGGCGACAGCATGTGTACGAACGAAATGGTTGATTTACCCGCTCAGCTGTCCTATGCAGGTTAACTGCGGGTGCCAAGACACCATCTGCAGTGGCCGTGCATCCCACAGATGGATGCCTTGTGAACTAGAGTCTTGCAGTGAATCTTGGCTGAGCCACTGTCGGTGAGTGGCCTACAGAATTACACATCAGGGGCAGCATAATTTGCTAGACGGCTTTAACTTGTGACTGCACCAAGCTTTGCCTGAAACACCTTTGATGTGCACTTCACCTTCCGTGTGCAGCACTTACTTCTGGCTGGCAAATTCTGTGACGTTAGCGCGCAGCTTGAATCTGCAGTGGAAGTCTCAGGGTTTGCGGATTGAGGACAACCAGAACGGGGCCGCATGAGCGCCGGTCCGCCTCACCTATCGCAGTCTTTTTCCCCTTCGCTTCAAGCAGGCCAGCACGGCCGTTCTGATGCGTCCAACAAGACCGAAGGTTGGCAAATTCTTGGGGGCGCACTGGCATGCATGGCCAAACAACTGCTTTTCGTAGTGGTAGCAATATGGCCAACATTCGCGTAAAGAAGCTCGCTGCTCAGCAGAAAGCGTTCCTGGCATGCGTCTGGCGCATGCAGCTAATTTGGGCTCGGACTACAGCATCCTGAACTGCGCCTTGCACTTTGCAATACCTTTACCCATGCCTCTCCAGGCAGTCAGATGTCCATCACAGGGAGATTAACCCGCTTTACAACCAGAATCCCAACTTTACAACCAGAATCCCCACTTTGCAACCACAGACACTGGTTTCGATGTGAGAATCCCCGCTTTGCTTTACAACGGTAGATCCTCAGCATGTGCATTTTGCAACACGTCTGCATGTCTGTTTGCATGTCTTACTATGATTAAGGCCTTTTGGGATTTCTTTCCTTAATTCCCAGTGCGAGGTCGTGATCATTAATTCCAGATACTAACGCCCACAACAACCAAGATAAAGATACAAACTATGGCCTAGGATGCCCTGTCTACGACTTCACACACCCGCTAAAGCCAAGATAAAGATACGAAGTATAAGTATAGCCTAGGATGCCCTGTCTACGACAACACACACCCGCTAAAACCAAAATAAAGATACTAAGTATTGCTTAGTATTCCCTTTCTACGACGACACAAAACCTTGAAAACCAAAAAAAACAAGTATTGCTTAGTCTCCCCTGTCTACGAACACACATAACCGTTCGAGCAAAGATAATGTGTACATATATATATATATATATGTGTGTGTGTGTATACACACACATACATACATACATACATACATACATACATACATACATATATATATATAGACACTCCCGGACGGCAAGTTAGAACCACCAGGGCCAAAACCTCAAGCGCCAGTCTCGCCGGAAATTCCGAGCGCGAAGTTAGAACCAGATGTGTCATATATATATATATATTATACACGTGTCTGGATGCGGATTCGGCTTAAGAACGCCCACATTGCAACCAGCAAGACTTTCCAACCTGCATGGCTGCTGCAAAGGATGATGCTGGATGTTCCAGGCTTTGACATTGTCAGTTAATACGTTTGTTAAGAAGGGTTCGCAACCGGTTGCAAAGTAGGGATTCTGGAAAGGCTTGTGGGTTGTGAAGTGGGGATTCTGGTTGTAAAGTAGGGTACACGCCCATCACAGGGCAGAGCAGAGCAGACACCAGCAGACATAGCACGTTGCCCCCAAGCGCCCTTTGCAAGATCTATCGCAAGACCCGCAAACCGAGGCATCAGAAAACCCACGCGCGAACGACAGATGTGCATGATTGCGACTAGGAAGCATTAGATGCGTTTCACTACGAATCGACAAATAAATAAATAGGCATGATGACTCTGAGCTCATTGATTGGACAGATAGATAGACAGACAGATAGATTCATACACACATTTCGACCTCTTCCCATGCACACCAACATCGAGCCCACAAGTCACAAGCACACGCGCACACACACACACACACACACATGCAAACAGCAAGCAAGTAAGCTAGCAAGCAAGCACGAACGCACGCATGCACGCACACACAGCTACGCCTGCATTCTGTTCGGATATTTACAAGTAAGCGAGAGTAGCGCAAGGCAAGCATGTCCCAGCCCGATGGGCTGATTGATCCCAGCAATCCAGCAACGGCTGGAATCTCACTACGAAGTTGCGACACCCCCGAGCTGGCTTACGCCAGCCAAGGATTGAGAGAAGTCTTCTAACATAAGAGCAACAAACACACGTTGTGTTGGGGCGTCCCCTCACCATCCGAGACGAGTCCTTGCTGTGTTGCTCTTACCCAGAAGGTGCTCAAGGGAGCATCTTTGTATCCCTGAGCAAACAAAACGGCTTGCACTTGTCATCCAAACCCGTTGTTAAATTCCGGGCTGGACGGCACGGTGTGCAACTGGCGAAAGATACGGGCTATGTGAACCCGCCATGAACTCCGAGGTCAATCATCTTAGAGAAAGAAACCTTCAGCCGCACCTCAGTTGAACGTTCCAGCTACTGTTGCCGCAGTGCCGCAGAAGGTACTCGGAGTGAACTGAGCAAGAGGCACGTGTAGTCGGAGATGAAGCTATCCGCCTTGATCCTCCTCAGAAGGGCTGTTTGTGCGGAGCTCAGAAACAGCCGATGCCTTCAGACCGTACAGAGCTCACGTCGCTACAGATTCATGCTGACGGACTCATCGCTTCTAATTACCCAGTCCCTCTGGCCATCGCTGCCAAGGAGCAGCTGCGGCAGCGTCACATCCTTGCCGGGAGTGATGGGCCTCAACCAGGCTGAAGTGAAGTGTGGGGGTTGGGCGGTCTCTGCTGCGCTTCCCTTGTCGACTTTTCTTCAAGGCGGAACTCGCAAACCGTCGAACACACGGTTTCTGCAGCTTGGCTAGCAGAAAATCCTCCAATACAATAGTAGACTGGGGGGTGAAACGGATGTGCTGGCTTGCAGGAGTGCCCGTAGCATGAAAGCGTGCAGGTGAGGACAAGTGACAAGCGCCACCGACTCCAACTTGTCAACGGGTGTGGTCGTGCTGCTGACCGTGTCTCTCGCCGTGGCCAAGTTGCAAGCTGTGCCGATCCACCCACGTGACCGTGGGGCTGGCCAGTTCCGCCAGCTCGACGACGTTTCCGACGGGTCCTTGGAGCTGCGCTCGATTTGGCCCTTGAAATGGCAGGGAACTTGTGCGGCGGGTTTGATGCTCCTTGCACTCAGTTCAAGAAAGCCATCAGTCCGCATCGCGCATGAGCTGTGCACCGCTGTCGCGTGCAACGAAGCGCTTCACCAGCTGCGAGTCCGAATTGTGGACAACTCGCTCCATAAACGTCGGGTCAACACCAGCTGCCGGTCGATACTTGCGACGGGTGTTTGCCAGTCTTCGAAAGTAGCAGCAGTAGATCGGAAACAAGAGGAGGATCGCTGCACTGGCTGAAGTTCCCAAGCCCCATGCCCAGGTCGGTAGAAATGGATCTACCGGTAATGGCGGCAGTGGTGGATGCATTTGATCCCATGTGAAGCTCTGGACTTGATCCACTGGAACTTCGAAAGCTCCGAACCAGGTGTTCATCGAGATGTGGTCCGCCTCGTCCTGTGTTGCAGCTCTGCACTCCGAATACCGAAACGAACAGTTGAAAAAATATGTGTGGGTCCTTGGACAGGAAGGGTGAGACGACCTCAACGGATAGCAAAGGTGGCCCGTTGTCAACCACAATGCCATATTCCTCCTGCAGTTGATGTCTGCGGCAACGCTACAGGGTTCTCAGGCTAGTGAAAGACGATCAAGTTCCTGGATCCGGGTGGCGCACGGTGGGTTTCCCTGCGCTTTAATATCGTGCCGGCCACATCCGTCCGGGACCCATCGCTTTGTTACTCCTTTGCATCATATTTTGGGGGGCGCGCGTCCGATGCTCTCGCCACGGTGCCGCTCTCATTTTGCACATGTGTTGATCTTGGGACAGTCTCGGGATGTGAAGCTGCTCTCGTCCTCGACCGGTGTACTGTTTTGTCTTTCACGGTTTCGGCGCTCAGACTCGGGCAATCCAGGGGAGGTCGTCATTTGGTTTGATTTAACTTTCAGGAAGGCGTCGAACCGAGGAACCGAACCGCAGGAACCGTCCAGCCCTGTGAACCGCAAAAAACCGCGAACCGTTGAACCGACACACGACATCGAACCGCGCGAATGAACCCTCCATCCAGCCCCTCTCCATCCAAGCGCCATTTTCATGCAGGCAAACCCTATCCATCCAACCCCCTACATCAGGTGTGGGGCTGAGTGGATGGAGGGCTTTGATGGAGATAAGCTGGTGGATGAAGGGCTGGATCTGGATGGAGGGGCTGGTGGGCTGGATGGAGGGGGTTGGATTGGGATGGAGACGCTGGGAGGCTGGTGGATGGAGGGCTGGATGGAGGGTTGGATGGAGGAGGGTCTGGAATGGATGGAGGGATGGGTTTTCTGAACCGAACGGAACCGCAAGAAGAACAGCAGTGAACCGAAACGGAGTCAAAACCCATCCGAGAAACCGATAGGAACCGAAACGAAACGCGGCTTTACTGAAATTTGCGGACAGCAAACCTCCACAGCTTCCATCTTGTAGCCTCGAATGTCGGACAACGCCAAGCCCAAAACAAAGGCAGTGGTGTTGAGCACAGATTCCTGCAGCTGCTGCACTTGTCATAGACTAAAGCACTATTGATTTCGAAGTCACATTGTCCTGAATGACCGGATCTCTGGCAAACTCCTGCAGTCATTCCACAAGGTTACCGGTGGCGATTCGGCACAACAGGGATTAGGATTAGGGCTGGCCTGAAACGTGCTGCGGAACTTGAACTGGAGGTAAAAAGTTTTGACAGGTGCACTCGGAGGCTTCCGGCAACGGCGGCTTCGCGGATGAGCAAACGTGCCTGAGAAGGCCAATGCCAATGCAAAACGCTGCTTGCCTAACAAACCCCATGCTGCAAAAAGTCTTGTAACAGCCTCCAGGGCATCGCAGGACGCACGGCGCCTGCAGATCCTCCCACGTCAGCGGCGAGAGGAAGAAGAGGGCACGGCACTGGGTGCAAGCACTTGCCCCAGGACCTGACCAAGCTCCGCATCGCTGCACTTCGGGCGACTCTTGCCATGCTTGTGATGTCGCCATGTACCGTCTCCTATTCCTGTTTTGCATACCTGGGGGTGTGTTCGTTCGACGGCAGGACAGGCCTGAGCATTGTGCACAGGACTCATCGCATGGTCGACATTGGAAAGAAGTCCTCAGAAGAGACTTGGGAGAAGCGAGCAAAGTGAGCAACATGCACTGCTGTCTACCCCTGCCAGCCAAGGCTCCACTCGTAGTAGCTGCTTGGAGGACAAGCTGTCTCACACGTCCCATTGTTGAGCACCAAAGGTGTTCGGCAGGACAAGCAATGGATTGCTTCAGGTCCAAAGCACGTGCGACAAAGAACATGACAACGAAGCTCCCGCGAGACAAGAAGCTGGTACACCTCACGGGCCAAGCTTGGCATGAGGAGTCATGCACATGGCGGCATAGGAAGAAGATGCGCCGCGCCAAATTCATACTGGGCACGAGAGGCACGGTCCCAGCAGCAGTGGCCGTCGCAGAGGTGACCCGTACTTCAAGAAGGAGCCAAGTGTTCACTGGCACAGAGATGTACCTGCATCATACCACCAATTTTCAACACAGAATTGAACTCTGACACCGCAGGCCTTTCTCATCTCATTCCGCCATGACCCACACCGGAACCCCCCCCCCCCCCCCGGGCATTTAATGCTGCAGTCACCGTTCCGAAGTCCCAGCAATCATTTCCAGATGCAGCAACGGTGCCGAGTCAGAATGCCGGACTCGAGGTCTTCCCAATCACTGCCATCCACCCGCAGATGAAGAAGGGCTGCCGGGTCGTTCTTCGAGGCTACGGCTCGCGTCCACTCATAGCCGCCTCCAGTGTTGGGGTTGGCAAAGACCAGGTACTGGCTACGTCGAGGATCCTGAGCGACTGCCATACATCATGCCGTCGCCGCGACAAAGAAACCAAGACGTCCAAATATGCCGCAGCAGCTAGACTTAGACCGAACAGCAAATTGCGGTTGGGCGTCGAAGTACATCGGCTCCATGCGCAGCGGGTCTCCAAAGCCATCCACGGCCACAAGACCTGTCAGCGTGGCCGCGGCCGGAACTATCGCAGCTGGATCTGGATACCTTGGCCACTGGGTACAGGATTATGCAATCACGTGGCAGCAGCCTATGTTTGGATGAGCTGCAGATGCATCGCCTATCAGGTGCTGCCAACTTGCTGAAACTGGAAGTCCGAAGTGATAGTGGATCGGATGACCACAATCCTTCTCCGGGATGAAACCAGTTTTGATTTATACACGAAGCATCTCTCATGCAAAGCTACTGGCTGTATTTGCATCTTGGCAGCGTGTAGTTGGTGCTTCGCGATCCGTATTGGACTTCCAAGACAAGATGTGCAGCCTTTGCATGTCCACAACGCATCGGCAACTTCTTTCATCACGCGGTAAGTCTGAGCCGGTCTCCGACTGTCATCCCTCGCTTTATGCATTGTGGTTTTGCCAGTGTGCCTCCTCGCTGGGTACATCAGCAAAGGCTGACAGCTTTCCGGAGACCAATGTTTCGCTAAAGTCATCTTCCGGTCTGTGGAGGCGCAGAAGTACCTAGGGTGCAAAAAGTCCCTACACGAGCGAGGTGGGGTGTAACAGGATGATAGCAGGGTTTACAACCAAGCAAACATGTCAACTTCTTGTGCTGAAACCGAAGATCAGCCGCAGCATATCCCTGACGAACCACACAAAGTACAGCGACGGCCAGAGCTTCTTGTGGAACAGTCAAGGAATACCTCATCTGGTTTCCGAGATTGCCACTCGGAGCTTCACGCTCATGGCCAACCTACCTTGACAGAAGCCTACAACCAGGTGCCCGGCTTAACCTCGAAATACGACCAAGCCATCGGAGCTGCGACTCCAGTGCCTTTGCCAAGCAGTGGGGGGCAACAGCTTTACATGCATGTGCATGGCCCTGTAACTGTATACACCAACACTATACACTGACTCAAGTGATCACACATGTTTGTGTGTGTGTGTGTGTCTGTGTATATATATATATACACACACACACACACATATGATTCTGGATTATGTGTGTGCGCGCGTGGTTGTGCCCATATACAGTAAAAACTAACATGAAGAATACAATACACTACTGTACAATGCAATATTCGCCTCGGGCTTGGACGAAAGAAGTGATAGGTTGCCTCTTGTCTCTCCGACCTCTTTCCCCTCTCTCTGACCCCGCAGAAAAAGGATTTCGGCTGCGTAGATTTTTTTTTGCCTCCCACCTAGCTAGGACGAGCCCGCAGAAGGATAGGTCAGGGAGAACCACTCAAGATACACAAAATCCATCCAGCACGCGAAGACATTGGTTCGAATATGGCACATGGCTGCAGCCTTCAGCATAGACAGGAAAGACGGTCACATTGTGATTCTTCCTGATCTTGGCTGTGGAGAACAGTCAATGACAAGGCCCCTGCCCCCACCCCACTAGGCTAAGCGAGTACAATCGGAGGCTGCGCACAACGCGCGCAAAGTCGAAACGCGACAAACACGAAACACGTTTAAAAAAAAAACCGAAGTCGAATAACTACATTGTAACTACATCACTATCATGAGTTGCTATGACTATGACTATCGCTTTTACTGCCAGTACTACTACTGTACTACTGTGGTTTTCGCAGTCCTCGCGTGTTCGGGCTTTTCGCGTTTTCGGTGTTTCAAATTTCTTGCGTTTTCGTATTCACCTCTGGGCCTCCGCTTAGCTGAGACACAAAAATGCTTCCACAGCAGGCAAAGCCCGTCTACTGCACCCGGGACCGGGCCGGGACGATGCGAAGCGTTTAGAATCATATCAAATAGTAAAACAACATATCGTATACCTACAAATACATATAAATAAATAAATACGTACATACATGTAGGGCATATGCTCACGCCCCTCGCCCTCAGGATCCACCCGAACCTGCTTGTTGCAAGCAGTGGATCATGGTGGTGGGGATATTTACAGGTTGCGAAAATTGGAGCATGGCCAGGCTCGACATTCCCCAAGTTTTCAAAACCTCAACAACGATGGCCACGCACTCCCCGTAGATGCCGTGTCGGGTCCCGGGCCCCTACACCCCTCCGCCCCCGCCCCCCCGATGGTATCCCGCCTGCGTAGTAGTGCAGCCACAGTGGCGCACCACCCCTCCACGAGCCACACATGGTTCCAAGCTAAGCTGCGGTCGCGTGCAACCTCCAACTGCCTTCAGGACCGTCGACAACCTGGTTTTTTCTCGGCTTCACGGAGGTCACGGTTCCCAGTCTCGGCAAATCCAGGAACGCCCTGCTTCGGACGAACTCCTGCGATGAAGGTTGCCCAGGCAGTAGCAGCCCAGTCGGACTACCTGTCGCAGATTCAATCCGATCACACGATCATCTTCACGTTCAAGAACAACCAAGACGGCCCTCATCAGATGTTGCCGCTCCTCCTGCTGGCCTGTGCCGACAGCTGGCGCAAGGTCAAGCAGGAGACACCGTGAGCCGTGACCAGGTCCCAGATCTGCAATAGCTTGTAGCCGAGTTTGTCACCCGCCTGGAGCAGTACCAGCTCGAGACGCAAGCCCAGAAGGAAGACGGATGCATAGGTATTGTCAGAAGGGGAGTTTCACCCACATGGCCGGGAACCAGGAAAAGAAGACGTGCTGGTGGACGCTCGGAGCCTGAAGCATCTAGTGAAGAACCCGGCGTCGAGGGGGATAGCACAGGAGGCCCTGGGCATCTTCAAGCGGTGGCACGCATCCGCGGCACTTTTGCTGCTATCCCTTCCTCCGCAAGAGCCGTGGGTCTTGCCAGAGCACTCAGCATGCTGCTGCGTCCAGTGCCAGACCATCCATGACCATCCAAAGCGTCACCACAAGGGGTTCTCCTACTTGCCTCTCTTCCCTGGCGCATGCTTTTACAGGAATGGGCACGACCACATCACCTGCAGCAGGACTGCACAGAGCTCATCAGATTTCTCTTGGAACGACATGATTTGGCCTTTCTCACCTGCCATTGGGAGGCTAGGCCGGTTCCAGGCTCCTTAGAGTATCATTTGCCCAGACTCAATGGTTCTATCTTCATTGACTTGCCTTTGCCAAACAGGGATCGTGCCACCACCTTCATCTCTGGCATCTGCAACAGGCATCACATGGACTATTGATGCCACCACCATTCCGACCCGGCGCAGGGGAAGAACGTCGTCCATGTGCCGTGTCAGGCAATGGCGCAGATCTGCTTGCCCCGTTTGGCAGACGCGCATGCAGTGGGGTGGGCATCCATCAGCTCATCGGGGGAGTCCTTCACTTAGGCTCCACACCCCACCACGGTCATTATCGAGCATTCTTAGCTCACACTGACACCACTCAGGTTGCATCGCCGAGGCGAGTTACGGCCTCCTCTGGAGAGTCGCGCTCGCCCTGGTGGGGCACTGATGACAATGTGCGCGCCACAGCCTGCCCCTACACATTTCAACGCACCATCAAAGAGAATTGCTTCATTCTCTGCTTTCGGGCTGCGCCCGAAGCCATCGAATCCGGTGCTGTCTGACCTGACCAAGGTCAACTGACGTTTCACCTGAAGCAACGGCGCGAGTAGCTTCTCGTAGCGATGTAAACATTTCATTGCTTACAGCCCTAGGTGGCCGCGCCACAATGGTGGCGTGTCGAGTTTGCCGGGCATGGGACAGGCAACTGTTCTGCGAATGTAACTTAATGTCACGTCTTTCTTTCTTTCGCCAGGGTTGTGGTGCAAAGGTTGCCGGAGCAAGCCCCCCTACATCGCGCGCTAGTGCGCCCCCGACGGTTGCGGTTGGCAGTATGTTGAAAACTACATGCATGCGTGCGAACTCTCTCTCCCTCTCTTTTTTTTTCTCTCTCTCTCTCTCTCTCTACCAGGCCAGAGGGAACGAGCGGACGCCCGAACCCCCACGCGCGAGCGCGCACCTGCGGGTCACAGGTTTTCAACAGCC
>CAJNDV010031996.1:91976-160727 GCA_905221635.1 Symbiodinium sp. CCMP2456 | reverse complement strand
GTAGTAGTAGTAGTAGTCGTGGGTAGTAGTCGTGGTAGTAGTCGTGGTAGTAGTAGTGGTAGTAGTAGTAGTAGTAGTAGTAGTAGTAGTCGTGGTCGTAGGAGTAGAAATAGTAGTAGTAGTAGTAGTAGTAGTAGTGGTAGTAGTAGTAGTAATAGTAGTAATAAGAGTAGTAGCAGTAGCAGCAGCAGTAGCAGTGGTAGTACGTGGTAGCTGTTGTTGTACGGGCAGTAGTAAAAAATATGAATAGTTTTTTGTTTGGGAACAGGCTGCGCGGTAAATTCTGGGTGCGAGGTCCCTTCTCATCGTTCTGACTTGCCCACCCTTCCTGAGGCCTGTCCCACCATTGCTCACTCTGATCTTCTCCTGTGTTTCGACAGGACTCACGGCTTCGTGATCAGGGCCAAGTCTCAAAGCAGAGTTTGCTCCGGAGAACAGGAACTGCACCCATGCTGCTGCCAGAACAGCTATCCATCTCTTTGCAGCCGCTGACCAAAGACCTGTATCGTCCTGGCACATGGGGGCAGCTGCCGGCAGTTCAGTCCCGAAGTTAACGTTTTCGCCAGCTTGCATCGACCTCGGAGCTGTCATCCGAGTCCAGCTCGGATGACTTTTCCACTGGCCTTTGCGGCGCCTGGACTGGAGTTTTGGTGACAAATCATACCACGATGAACGAAGATTACAAGCGCAGCTCCTTGCCTGGCTCGCTGCCAGGAAAGCCAAAGGCGGAGCAGCACACAAAGCAACGAAACCATATTCTGCGACAGGGTCGCCCTGCATCCGCCTGCACATGGGCCGAACGACAGGAGCACCAAACCTCTCGGCTAATCTATCTACGTATATAGTTGGACAACTAACTGGAAGCGAATCAAGTACCCGCAGCGCCGCATACAGGCTTAGAGCTGCAGCGTTTTCGGGCACAGTCATTTCTAGTCACAAGTCGCAACTCAGGTTCCCAACTCGCGCAGCAATAACGTTTTGTCGTCCTGTTCGCAGCCAGGACGCAGCAGCTTGAAAGCCAACGGAAGCACCGCACTGGTCATGCCGAAGGCCCCGTTGCACAGTGCCAGTATCGGGCCAACCTGAACACCGGCAGCAGCAGAAACGTGGAGAAAACACGGGCCGAATCTCCCTGTCGGCCTCTTTCCCTGGAAAGCTCCAGCAAGCTGCTGAAACGGTAAAGGAGACCAGGGCAGAGCCACAGCAGCCCAGCAAAACAAAATTGGCGGACCTCAGCACCAGTTTGCGAGAGGCATCTTACTCGACCTCTTTGTCCTCTTCTGTCGCGAAAACACATGTGACCGGGCACTCGGGAGAAACGTGCGCGCTTCCAGATCAACTCGACATCCCCTGCTTTTGGCATCGTCACCATACTATAGTCACTATGGGAGGTCACAGAACAACAGTTAATGCCTGCATCTCAGTCCTTACCCCCGTCCTTTCGTTGAGGTGTTGACGAGCTTCTCCCTCGCTTCTTCCTCCAGCCGGAACGGCACTATGCGGTACCAGCCCGCACGGAACCCCGCACTGGCGCAAACTTTCGCTTGGGCCTGTTTGCGGGCGTGCAGCCCACAGGCAGGCAGCCTGCAACAGCTCAGAAGCGGCCAGGCCGGTATGGAATGATTATATATAGGCCGAGGCGGGCCCGGCCCGTGCCCGCAAGCAGCCCGCACCGACAGAGCTTTCCTCCTAGAATTAGAAGTTGGGCCGGTGCGGGCTGGCTGCCCGCACCGCAATGGAAAGAGTCCTGCACTTGGCCCGAGGCGGGCACGGCGGGGAGGACGCAGGGAGCAAAGCCCGCACCGGCAGAGCTTTCGGCGGCTGCTGGCAGGGACCTGCACCAGCCTAGAATTAGAAGTTGGGCCGGTGCGGGCTGCCTGCCCGCACCGCAATGGAATCCTGAAAATCCTGCCCGCGTCAGCATAGACTGCTCTTGGCGGGGGCGGGGACGGCGGGGAGCAAAGCCCGCACCGGCAGAGCTTTCGGCGGGTGCTGGCAAGCACCTGCACCAGCCTAGAATTACTTGTAGAAGTTGGGCCGGTGCGGGCTGCGGGCTGGCTGCCCGCACCGCAATGAGAATCCTGCCCGCGTCAGCATAGAATCATTGCACTTGGCCGGGGGCGGGGACGGTGGGGAGCAAAGCCCGTACCGACAGAGCTTTCGGCGGGTGCTGGCAGGCACCTGCTGCCTGGCACAGGCGCTGACCGGCATGGAAGCATTGGGCACAGGAAAGCTCGGCGCTACCCCCTCTTCGCAGGCCGTGGATTTAAGTTTCTTGGAGGTCGCTCCCTCACTTTGACGGTGGCCGTCCCCTTGCTTGAGCCACACTCTTCTTCCTTTCGTTGTCCCATGCCATGAGGCATGAGATTGGCATGAATTTCTCTCGCTGTCTCCCTATCTCTGACCCAAACATCCGGGATCCTATACTCTCCCATCCTGCACGCTCTTCTCATGCAGCTCCACAAATAAACATCGAAGATGCAGAATGTGAAGGCTGGCAGAGGATGCCGCAAAGGGAATCGCCACTACAGTCAAGGCGGAGCTGCCTTAATTGCACAAGTCGCAGTCTGCCGCTCCGTACAAAGGTGGTTCTCTCTACTTATGGCAGGCCGCCGATGCAGCAGCACATAGCGATTTTGATTGGGCAAACATCGCACAGCCAGCCACCAAGCATTGTGCCTCGACTGGGCTCGTGGTCTATGGATAGGCCAACTTTGCAGTTCTGCAGCCCTGGGGATGCGGCCGAAGACAGCTCCGACCGCGCGTCCAAGAAAAAGGCCGTGAAGCTGCAAGCCATTTTGTAAGTCCATCCGCTTCGCCAAATCATTCAGCGTAAGGCCGACAATCACCGTCTTAGCATCAGCCAGAACTCGGTCTCGTCCATGTATTAAATGCAGACGCAGAGTACTGCATCCAAGCGTCGGTGAGGGATTGATATGCTATCCTTGGGACAAGCTGTGCATGAGTATGCAGTTTGGTGGGCAAGCGGGTAAAGTAAGTTGAGGCTTTGCGGGAGCTCTTCGAGAAGGTTGTTGCCAGACATCGGTAAACTTTAGACCACTTCCTGCTAACTGCTACTTCTGAGGGTGGTGCAGGGAAAGAGAAGATAGCGAACTACTAGACTACGGAGTGCAAGCATCCGCCCGACAGGGCAATTGAAGCCTACAGTGTTAGAGCAGGTGGGCAATTCCGGCAAGCAATGCAGGCAGCATTATCACACTTTGCCGCAGTCAGCATGTCGCACGGTGTCACGCAAGCGGCGCGCCCGAGTGTGGCTCCAAACAAGCCAAATTTCAGGATTCTACAATGTTATGACAGTTATGCCTGAGCTTCACGAAACGGGCGGGCGGTTGGGAACATGTGAAGCACAGACTTCTGCCATGCTAGCAGGTGGCGGCATGCTTCATGATTAGGCGACACTGTACGTGCATTTCATGCCAGCAAGCAACCCATGCCATACAGCACCGCCTGTACATGTGAAAGGGGGGGGGTCTGTCAAGACCAGCCGCACTGGAACACTCCACGCGCCGTCCTCCCCTCCTCGACGTCGCGGAGGTCGTGGTATTCGTCGTCGCCGTTCGGTGAGGAGTCGCAGTCGCATCTTCGGCGGCGGTAGTCATGGTTGTTGTGGAAGTAGGCGGTCGTCGTCGTGTTGGCATCGGAAGCTCGTGTGTTAAAGCACTGCATTGCAATGGCATCGGTAGTCTGCTGGGGAAACCACCGAGCAACCAGCAAATTACAGAGTGAGCACGAAGTAAGACATAGCGAGAGCATAGATAGATGCAGCTGAATGTCACTGTCACACATGTCCATGCACGGATCTTTGATCTGACGCTGAAGCTTCGATAGAGGCGTGGTTGCCCTACCGACATGACGCCCATGGCTGGGCTGCTCCGAAACAGATCGTCTTTTATGACTCAGGATTCGAATCTGTGCGACATCTGAAGGGGCTGCGGCAGCACCCTTTGTTTCAGGATGCCGACAAAGAGTTCGACACATTACTCATGCTTACTGACGTGCTGTCGGCTTGAGGCAGCTTCAGGACCACAACGGCAGCGGGAAGCAAGAGCTTTCCATCCTGCACCCCAAACAAAGCAAAGACTCACAGGGCCGTGGCTGCGAAGTGGATTGGCGCGACATCAACCTGCCCCAGAACTACAAATCGCAAGTGTCTGGGACAAGCCCTGAAGAACTCGCTAAAGAGCTCGAAAGAACTGTAAAGAGTCTGTCAGAAACGCACTTCGGCTCCGGGCCCCGCGGCCTCGCCTCGTCTTCAACGAGGCGGTCTTTCGTCGCGCGGCTCCGGAGGCAGGCCGCTCCATCAGCAAGGTCACGCTCCGCAGAGACCTCCGGGAGCCAGCAGCGCATTCTCCCCTCACTCTGCGCTGAGATCTCGGCGTGCGGATGACTTTCGCCGTCTCCGCCGCGTTGCCAACCTTCGCTTGCGGTCGAAGGACTCGAAGGGTGCACTGGTCGAGCTCTGGAGGCGGGTCCAGTGCACGGTGACGATCTGGGTGTTGGTGGAGAGCGAGAGCGGAGGGTGAGGCCGAAGGTGAGAGTGGATGGTGAGGACGAGGGCTGCCGAAAAATCTGTTTCTTTACACCGAGAGCTCTGAGGCTTCGAGCTGTCATGTTTCTGACGCCGCTTCGACGGTAGCCTGATCTTTGCCGAGTAAGCAGTCGCCAGTGCTTCAGGGCAGCTGGCCAGAAGTCAAGCCTAGTATCAGGTCACCGGTCTCGATTCCTGCTGCAGTGGCCACCTAAGCTGTTGTGGCTTCAACAAAACTTCATCGCCTTCACTCGTCTAAACCTCCGTTCATCTGTGGCATTGGCGTTGTCAGTCGACCAAACCACCAGCCTTGCAGGCACAGTAGCTTCCAGCCATGTGGATCGTCCAGGCGCTGAGAGCAAGGCGATCCACAACCCGCAGCTGCTGGTCGAACCACGAAATGCTTGTGCAACGTTGGCCTTGGCGATCTGTCGAGTGAGGAAAGAAGTTCAGGACTCAGGGCATTATTTTTGATGAGTCGGCTCGATCTCCAGCTCCCACTGCCGCTGCAACGGGTCGCCTTGGAAGCGGCGAAGCATCTGCATGATGCTGCAGATAACGTTTGTTGGCTGTGCCGGTACGCATTGCTGCACAAGGCACCCTCTTCTGCCGCTGGGCTCGTTCGGGAGCTCTGCCTTCCAAAGCCCGAAACTAGCAAAATGCCGTGTTCTCTTCCAGCACTCTTAGTAGCACTATACCTGGAAGGACATGGGCATACCCAAACCTCTCGAAACACTGCCTCGGCTGCGGATACAAGATACGGAAGGTCAGCATCCTCAGCCAGTGCAGGATTGCCGGGTGTACTGGTGTTGAGACTAGTTCTTGATAGAAATCTCAGGGGCCGGTGCTTGTGATGGTCCACAGTCAGCTGACGAGTACGGCCACGTCCGATGATGCTGTCCGAGCTAGCCTCCCCGCGCTCTCAACACGAAGTTTGTCACGCAGCCTGCCAGCCTCCGAGCTCTCACCTTTTCCGTCCGCCTTGTCCAGCAACATCATGCAGCCGTTGTCTTTCAGGACCGTGTGGCACTGCTGCAGCATCCGCCGAATCGAACCAGCAGCATCCGTCCTGCAACAGTCCGACAAGTCGCACTGTCCGCTACAGAAGACTCGACTGGAAATATCTTGCGGAGTTCACCATAATATATAACTCCATTCGGAGACAGGAAACCCGCAACCCGGTCCTGGTCAAAAAGCAATCAATAAGTGTCTTGCCAACGATGGCATCAAAATAGCCGGCATCGAAGCGATCCGCAAGTTGTAAAGCCTTGCCATGGTGTCTACACTGCCTGCACATGGGAGGCCCAAGCGACTTGTCGAGTAGGACCAAGGCATCCCAGCATTCCCACTGGATGTCTGGATGACGCATCCTGTTGGCGTTGATCACCTCTCCGACGGGTCAAAGCTACGTGGCGATCCATGGGCTTCATCGGAAGCCTCCTGGGAGAAGTCCACTCCGATCACTGTGACCTCCATTGCAGCAAGGTGGCACAGCACATGAATTCCGCCCGAGATGCCGACTCCGGCATCACGCAGCATTGGGGCCAGATGCGAGCACCCACACCCAAGCTCGCAAACTCGCAGAGGCTCCTCCTGAGCACACATCTTAATGCAGAGAAGCGGTCTGTGGCGGAGATGTGTGCTCTGACCTGATACCACCTGCTAGGCTTCCGGCTGCCTTTGGTAGTCCCTTCAGGACCTGAGCACAGATCTTTGCACGGCAGTCACAAGCATGGTGGCGACTTGAACCAACTCCCTGAGGCCTCCGTGATTGCCTGTAGGACCTGCAGTGACTCGCGGAAACCAACAATGCAAATGTCAAGAGCATGCCTGCCCAACTCTGGCAACAGATACCGCCACTAGCCGAAGCTTGAGGCCAGATGCAATGTCATTTACTGGACCACTCCACTCCACCGCTTCCCCGTGCTTTCGATACCACCTGCGGCAGCATATTCGAACCTTTTCGAACAAAGACTTGAGAACACCAGGAGTCGGGATACGTCTGAGCACTATGCTGGTCCCAGAAAGTTCGGGTTTCGTAGCGCCGGCGCGGTGTCTCGCTGCCAGGCCGGGTGGTCGAGGTCCCTGTGCTTCCTGAAAAGGATCGGGAAAACTACGGGCCCTCACCGACCCTCACAACGGAAGAACCTGCCTTTGCTGCTGCTGCGGCTTTGGCGGAGCTTTGTCATGGCCGGGTTTGGCAAAGTTGTTTTGCCTATCCTCATGCTGATGTCTATTCCAACACTTATGTGGCTGTACATCCTGCAATCCCATGTGGTCTGCACGATGTCGCAGTTTGCGGCGCGAGCATCTGTGCCCCGTACTGGTGCCCAAGCCAGATGCTACACGTCTTTGAGCCAGCACCCACGCACCCCAAGAGTGCCACTTACAGATGATGCTGGACACCCTCAAAACCGATGCCTGATGCCACTGCACTGCGTTTTTGGAACCCGTAGGGGTGGTGCAACTTTTCGACGTTTTCTGCCGGTCGTCTGAACATCAGCCGGTATTACTATACCTGTGACCCTCCAATAAACCCAGCGACTGATGGGACTCTCTCACCTCCCAACCCTCAAGCCATGAGGTTTCATGCCGAGGTGCTGCAATCTCTGCTTGTCAGTGAGACACGGTTTTATTCCCGGATGAAAATGGCGGTGATGAAATTAGGGAGCATGTTTCTTTCCGCCGTAGCAGGATCCTCAACCGCTGGTGATGACATGAACTGGTGGTCAGACCTCTGGTTGAGAGCAATGCCAGCTATGGTGACGATTTGCAGTGGACCGGTTGCGACTGAGAAGCACGCGCCCCCTGATCAGGCAATTGCGACTTGTGCCGACTCGTGACAGGAGGCATCGAAATCCTAAGGCATCGAAGGTCTAAGGAGTCCAATGACTGACTGTATACGTATACGCCATAGCAAGCATCCCGGCAGCAGAAGGTGAGATTTTAGGGCGGCAGGTGAGCACGAGGCTCTGAAGCTGAAAGATCGATTTCCATATTCATCAGCAGTTCTGCGTGAGGGCATTTGTTGCTTGTGACACTTGTGCTGTATTGTGAGCCGGACAGGCTCATGTTAAGAATTTCAATATTCAACGCCGGTTTTGACTTAAGTCACTCCCAGAAAGAGGGCCAACAGTCGAGTCTCTTTAACGCGGTTTCCAGCAAACAGACAATTCTGCAGCTGAGACATCAAAGTAGGCTCGCAAGAGCTAAAGGCGGGACCTCTGCCTACGGGTGGCGTTGGGCCCCGTGAGCACATTGAGTGCAATGTCCAAACAAAGTTCCCGCCCCTTGATGTCGGGCACCGTGCCCGTGTTCAAAACACACAGCAACCCTCAAACCAGCTTTGTCTGCGGGCGCTTGAGACCATGCACTTGAAGGCATGTGGGCAGCGCTTCGCGCCCCTTGGACTACTCAAGAGCCCGAAGGGTCGCGTCAGCCGCTGTTCCAGGCGACTCTTCCGGAAGCTTTCGGCAGTGCTGAACTCAGGATCGGATTGACATTGACGACTGATAGCAACTTAGCAACTTTGGCCAGAAACACGGAATCTGCTGGCTGGCCTCAGGGGCATGTAAACTTTCAGAAGCATCCTGCCAGGGTTTGCTGAGGGCAAGGCCCGTCAATGCAGGGACCTAAGCTGACTCCCACGCGTCTGATATTCCAGGCTGATCTTGTGCGCATGGCAACAGACAGGTTCTACTTCAATCTTCGGACGCGTGCTGTGTCAGCGTCTGCTTGAGCTGCGCAGTCAGCGCCTTGCCACTCTTGGAGCGCTGCCCGGGAATCAAGCATCAAGCTAGGTCTAATTCGTCATATATCATCATATGAACTTTCTCGGAATCTCAGCACTGCGCGCGACGCATGGCAATGGCAGCTTCCTGTGGACAGAGCAGACTCTGCGGATAAGAACAAACCGATGAGTTTTCAAGAAGAGAGAAGCAGTAGATGTCAGAGAAGGCCAACGGAAGATCAAATTCCAGGCTGGGCCGGGGACCACTGCACCACCCTAAGAGGTCACCGCGGATAGACAGGCCAAGAACCAGACCGCACACAACATGGAGACGGAGAGAGAGTGAGAGAGGGAGAGAGAGAGACCGAGCAAGACGGCGAGCGGGAGTTTCCTTCCGCAAAATTGTGCCTCAGGGTTTGCCTGGGGCCCATCCGGCTCCACCTTGGCAATTCATACGACATTCACTTACAGTTCTCTGCATTGGCGAAGCAGCTGCAGTTCACAAAGACCTGGTTCTAGTTCGGGAATCTTGCCCTCCGTTCCAGCTTGAGCTGCACTACCTCTTGCCGAGAACCGGACGTTCCCTCGTAGTTCGTCAGCAAGCTTCTTGCCTCGAGCTACAGTAAGGGCGCGAAACCCAGGACATCTCACAAGCACCACCTGCGTCCTCTGGCAGGGCAGGCTGACCTGCACCTGCTCAGTGCAATAAGCCGGCTAGAAAGGCGCTTGGCTCGGACATGAGTGCCAGACATGCCCTCTCCGCAGCGCGAGCCGCTGTGGAGTGGCCGTTCAGCTCGGTGAAACGACTCAGCCTCGAAGCGTCACGGCTGCGACATATTCGATACATTCTGTCTATGAATTTCATTGCTGAGAGGCCCCTTGGGCCACCGGGGCCAGCCTCTGCCTTCCCAAGCTCCCAGCTCCGACTCCCTTTCAAGTCTCTTCTTTTCCATGAGGGCTTCTCCTTACCAGCGCTTGAAAACTCCCAGTGCCGTGACTGAACTGGAGTCTCCGAGTCGGCAGAGGTTGCGGCGCCGCTGTCTCAGATGCTCGGCCCTCGCTCTTCGCTCTTCCTTCCATGCATGACACTGATCCACGAGAGGCCATCGCACTCTGTGCTGCAGGCCTCGGAGGGCTGTTGTGGATTTCGGTTCAGCTCCGCTTGCCGACCTGGCTATAGGCCCATCAACTGGTACAGCATACTGCTGCTAGGTCTTTAAATGACGCCGCTTTTGCAACAGGCACGCATCTCTTCCTTTGGCGGAGTCGAGCGCCGGAGTTCGGCGCGGAGGATCGTAAAGCCGCCGCAAGCAACGCTTTGTCGCTTTGTGGCATTTGGTACTGATCCTTCACAGCTTTTTCATGCCGGCTTGTGCAGCATTCTGGCTCTCTCACACCTCCTCAAGCTTCAGTCCGAATCCATGGCTGGGCAACGACCTGCGCAAGCAGACAAGAGAAACCTGTTCATTACATGGTGGTTGGCACAAGGTGTTTGCCAGGACCTAGGAATGACTTGGACTTCAAAGTTTCTGGTTGACTTGCCGCAGGAGAAGGAGCCATTCCATGAATGAAAGTGGGAATACTTTCTAGATTCCAGACATTCGGGCTCTTGGAGCCCAAACCTGCCCTTCACGCCTCAGAGTGGGGCTTGGCGAGCATCTCAGACAGCTTTGCCAGCCCAGTCCTGCCATCAAACGGACATGGATGGGCACGCCGGGAGGAAGAAAAAACAGTCTCACTTGTTTTCGCAGGCGATCCTTTTCAAACATCTTGGTTCCGCGTTCCAGGTACTTCATCACACCAGCCGCACCCAACAGGATGCAACCAGCTACAATCCTCCCGGGCAGCAGCTGCACTCGTACCCAGAAGCCTGCCGCCAACCTCCATGTCTAGCTTGTCGAACAGTGAGCTAGGCCACTTACATAAGGGTTGCTCAGGCCAGGGAGCATCAGGATGCACAAGCACAGGCCGACGAATGCCTCAGATCTGACAGACGAGTGACTAGACTTTTTGAATGGCATGCTCCAGCGGCTGAAGATCGTATGTCGTATGCTTTCCAAAACAGTCCCCCATGTACGGTCGTGAAACTCGTCAATACCACAGCTCCGTTGTCTTATCCAAGTCACAGTGGTTTGGACAAGCTGATCTTGCTCAGAAGCTGCCATAGGAATGCTGCATCAGGACCCACAAGGAAGGTAGCCGACTCTGGTTTCCGACAACTGCTGTTCTTCGAGCCACACACCGCAAATCATGATTGTTGCGTTTGATGCCACATACAGCACTGGGCAGTCTTCATGTGTGCTGGGTTGTCAAGTTCCTGCGATGAATGCAAGGCAACGCAGTACATGTAACTCAGGGCTCCGGCGGGCGGCGCTTGCCTGTGCAACCGCGTTTTGAGCACGTTCCTGCTGCTCAGCTGCCTCCCCGCAAGGGCATGTGCAAAGCCTTCTAGTCTTTGTTTGGCTCCGAGTTCCGGGCATCCAAACGTCGTCTCTCTTCCTTCTCATCACTACGCTGGGTTTCCGAACACACGTCACAGCTTCGTCTTGAACTCTCGGCTTGAGTGCAAAGCCGCATATGGATCTTCTTCCTGAGTGATGGGTGAAGCTCCTTCATGAAGGATGCATTCAACTACAGCACCTTGTGTTTCAAAGCCACACACGATAAGCCTATGCCGCCATCGAGTAGAGGCTGAATCTGGAGAGTTGGCGGTAAGCTGAACTGCTCCTTCAGTGCAGTAGCACTTCATCTTTCAGTGGACCTGTGTCTGACGTCTTGGGTTGGGGGCAATCCTGCTGCTGCTGGATCATCTGCGCTGCAGCAAGTGCTGCCTGCTGTGCAGCTTCAGCCTCCGCCTGAAAGAACAAGTTGTGCTCGAGCGTAGAAGTATGTATACATATTATATACATATATATGTTATAGGCTCATGACTCCGCAATGTATGCGCGTCTAGTTGTCCCTTAGTGCGATGTTTGTGCCCTACGATAGAAAGATTAAGCTGCAAGAAGCGATTTTACTCAGGTCAGACCCGCGATGCGACCGAAAAGCCGGTTTTTATGGGGTAGGTAAGGGCTGCCTGCCAGAAATTACACGCGAAGGTCGCAAGTTTCAGGAACTTGGCAGGCACAGGGCTTAACTCGACCAGCAAGTGCTGAGACGTCTCTCTTGATTGCTTCTGTGGCTCGGCATGTGACTCTCTGAACGTGTCTGTGTGTTAGTGCGCATTGATGTACAAGTGCTAACACGTATGCAGCCACACACGGAAATAGTAGAGAAGGATCTGTGCAACATCTAGGACCTAGGAAAACCATATCTTTGCATTGATTGTACTATTGCAGATAATGCGCAACAGCCAATTCGTTTCCCGATTCTTGTAGATATGCATGCGAATGACGCTTGGCAGCGCCTCGAAAGTTTCCCTATCTAGGCAAGAGGGGCTGCAGTGCACAAGAAGCCCGAATCTGCATGGTGAGATTCGACGCGAAGAAAGCCTTGACCAGGCTTGACCTCTATTGACCCTTCCGTCAAATTTCCGGGCCTGGCCTGGGCGGACATGCTTTCGGCATGTGCGCTGAGTTGAGCCTCATTGAGGCAAAGGCCAAGCTCGAAGGTTCAGGCTGCCACTGGCGAACGAAAGCACATCGTGCTGTGTACGAACGCGTAGTGATAATGCATAGGGTCTTGCAGAGCATGCAGAGCGTAAAGGCGGGGTGCATCCACTCTTCGCACCTTTTGTCCCACTTCGCTTGCCCTTGCCTTTGCCCTTGCCCCTCCAACCAGACTGGTCCGACCTGTCCATGCAATGAATCTTCTGCATGCACCTGCTATAAGTCTATGTCTATAAGTGCATGCTAGTGTGAACAAGCAGCTGCGTTCAGTCATCGCCTCCATCGAAGGTCAGAAGAAACCGTTGTCACATTCTGTTGACAACGACGTTCTTCTGCATCGAACCGTGCACAGGCAGCGAGAGCAGCCTGCCAAGCCTGCTTCACTCTCGTCTGGAGCATCACAACACTATGTTGGCTAGTTCGGATTCTCCCTTCCTCGTTCTCAGTGCCGTTCCGTGACACCACGGGCGATTTCGTCAGAGCAGCTTTGTGTTGTTGGAGTTCCCACTCGCTCAGGCTGCGAAGCTCTCCTCAGCAGGCGATCCAAGCGTGTCCAACGTTTGCTCTTTGAAGCACTTCGTCCTCTGACTTCCCGTTGCATTAGATCTTCTGCGGTTCTTGCGCATGCAAGAACCCTACTCATCCTGCTTGTTTCCCTTTGAAAACGCATACTGTAGTTGCTTGCTTGGTGACTTCTTAGGATCATCATGCTTGCGAAGCAGCTAAGGGCTCCGATGTCTTCCTCCAGCTGAGGACCTACTAAGTCCCACCTGGCCACGGCACGCTTCTGAAATCGGTTGCGAGGCAGCGCAGCTGAACTTGATGACAACACGGGCTGCTGTGCCTAATTCCCGACGGCTTGCTGGCAATCCGATTGCAATGCACGAGACCGCTTGGAGTTGCAAAGGCATCCACCGGCAAGTCGTGGCTCTCCATCCTTAGTGCAGTGGCAAAGAAACCCCGCCCTCTCTGAATTCTCCGGAAGGACTATTAAATACTCTGATGAGACTCATATCTGCGTTGAGCTGAGCAGGCTCCACCACTTGCAAGTCGTGGCATATGCTGAACCTTGGTCTGGCATCTAAGCAGAGTTGCTTTTCAGAATGTGTGCAGTCAAAAGGCACAGGTGTTGCGTCGGGATCCGCTGCACCCAGCGCCGTGAGGATTCCCCACTCCACCTGGCACCAAGCGATCTGGTGCATCTTTCACCGTGCCTCTAGCTTCCAAGCTGCCACGCCTCGCCGTAACCCTTGCCCTTTCCCAAACGCACTCCATTTGCGGCAACCACGCCTTATCAGAACGTTGCAGAGCAAGTGAGCACCGCATCTACTGCAATGTGCTACAGCCAGGAACATCCGGGGAACAGCTAGCCACGACGACCACGTCCACGAGTGGGATGTCCTTGGTATCTGTCCCATCAGTTGCCACTTTGATGTGGCCTGTGGCGCCCAGCCGAGGCTCGAGTAGTTTTAAGGGTTTGGCCCACTTCAAGTACTCTCGCCTGGACAGGGTGTCGAGTCGAGATCACGACATCACCAACATCTGCAAGCCGGTCAGACCCTGGCAACCCATCTGGGACCCCTGGCTTGTCTCCGGCCCATTCCAAGGATCTGCTTGGGAAGTGGTCTCGATGAAGTTCTAGATAAAGAAAATCCGCGCCAGGGTATGGTGGCACAAGAACCTGAAGTTTTTCTCGTTTCGCTGCATTCGACAGGGCTGCACATGAGTGGTCGAAGAGAGTGCTGCGTCAAAGAGAATGAATACTGCAATGAAAGCACGGTCTTTCCTGCGACCACCAAAGCAGTTCGAAGAGCTGCCGCACCAATGGAAGGGTGCACCTTCACCACTGATGCGTTCTGCAGCTCCGGAAGCCCCATAAGATGCTGACCTGCAGCATGGCAGCGTTGATGCAAGCATGCAAAATCCGAAAGGCCCGAGAAATCGCTTCACAGAAGGCCGACACGCCAGAGCTGATCCAACGCAGTTGGGAATTCGGCCATGGCATGGGCGTGGAAAAAGCACGGCATCTTGGCTCTCCAGCCTGTCCCATACCTGGGCCGAGCACTGAAGCAATCCCATCCCTCCAATCCCTTTCAAGCCGTTGGTCCTGGCCTGCTGTCTCAACGCAGCCTTCCGCGAACTGCTCCGATCAGCTTCGGCTTCCATTCGGGTACTACGCGCTCTCAAGCAATGCTCTCCCTCCCAGTCTTGCTTGTCGCGTTCATCAGCGCCGGGTTTCTTTCCCCGAAGCAAACGTACCAAGTAGTCTTGTGAGCCTCTCGCGGCTACGTCGAATGCGCATAGAGGGATCATTTACCGAAGACATCTGGAGCTCAGCTGGCTGCTGCCATCTCGAGCACCTCATTCAGTGCCTGCCCAAGGCGTTTTCTTCCTTAACTGGAAGGCCTCGGAGCCTCAATTTGCATCCACGTGAAGTCGCGACATTGCGCCTCAATGAGTTGCAGCCGCTTCTCCAAATGTCTGGACCTTGCCACTGGCAACCGCATCGTACGCATGAGAGCTGTAGATACGGTTGCAGCCCCTCGTTTAATCAAAGCCTTGATGCAGGACTGATTCGATTGGGGTCCATGGAGCTTGCTAGACGCTCGCTTCTTAAGCTGGGCACGGCTATCGTAAACCTTGACATGGTCTCCATCCTACAACGTGCACTCTAAAAATCCACAGTCACCATGACGACTCAAATCCGATCGGCGTCTTTTTTGTGATTTCCTCGGAGTGCGGTTCTCGGTGTACTGGAAATCTGGGATGCCAGCAGGGCAATGGCCAGCTGAAGCTCGGCCTTCTGGCTGTGTGCAAAGGCGATGCTTGCTTCTGCAGTCGTGTCTGATAGCTTTGGAGCAGTGCTGCAAAACTTGCGGGCACTTTTCTAGATGGGATGATGGATGAATCACATGGAAGAGCGCTGTAGAGACACGCAGCAATGCCTCGACACACCGTTGTTCAGCTTCGAGGCGCACTAGCCTTTCTGCCTGCAAACAAAGCTTGGGCGCCAAATTCCGCAGTGGAAAGGAGAGTATGACAGGCAGTGTCATTTCCGTAGAGGAACGTGACGGCCTCCGTCTCCAGTTCCTCCGTCTGTGGTGGGGCCTTGAACTGCACTACTAAAACACTCCTAGCCTGTGGAGACATGAGACCAACACACACCAAATTAACGAGTCGGTATAATAATCGCTTCCCCCTAACGGTATAATCGCTTCCCCCTAACAATAACCACCCTATAATAAAAAACTGTCCCGGCCCCGGGATTTCGCGGTTTCGGGCCACAATTGAAAGTTAATTAAAAACATCAAGGGGGCCTGGGATTGTATTGCTAGTAGTGTTTATAGAGCCAGGATTACAGCAGTGAAACTGAAAGGACCAGAGCTTGACGGTTTTTTTCCCACCCGCCCAGCTTTACGGTTTAGGGGCTTAGGGGGCTTAAGGTTTAGGGCTTAGTGCTTTAGGGCTTGGGGCTTTAGGGTTTAAGGCTCAGGGCTTAAGGCCCTAGGGCTTGGGGTTTAGGCTTTAGGGTCTTTGGGCTTAAGGTTTTTTTGTCCCAGGGCTTAAGGCTTTAGCGATGCAGGCTGACTGTTTGCTACAGCAAGAACGGATGCATGATGGACGGTCTTTGTGTCTGGCTCACTAGCTCACTATTCGCCGAAAACCCCCCTAATTTTAAAATCAAACCCACCGAAATCCTTTTTTATATCAGGGGCAGGGGGAGGGCCTTTATATTCACTAAAGTACACTGTGGAGGCCTGCGTTTTGTGGTTTGATGTAACAGATGTAATTTACGTCTTGCTTGATTTCCAGGTTAACGTCGTTCATGTGTTGAGTGTTGTTGTGCCTGCGTTCGAATAAAGACATATAACAGGGATACGGCAGACTTCTTACATAGACGCGATATTGCGGGGAATGCGACATATGTGGCCCGTGAGGTAGGTGGCCCTGGTGGATGAAAACGTAACCGCATAGCGTTGAGCCGCAGCCCGTGATCTGAGTGCAGCACGGGGACCGCATCGTCCGCCACCACCTCGACAAACTCGTGGGCACCCAAGCAAGTAAAACGTTCTGTGAAATGTCTAGAGTCTAGAGCACGAGATTAAGCGCCCAGCAATCTGACCGACAGGGTTGAGCCTCGGACTCCGAGAGACTCTTATATACCCCGAAGCGGAGTGCAGTGGCCGCTGGTCAGAAATTCCACCCATTGCAGGCACTGCCCACTGCACAAGTGCTATGAGAATCCAGCGCTTCTCTCGAAAGCTCGGAGTTGCGCTTCAACATCATGGCCTGACAAAGTCAGGAAAACGCTTCTTGATTTTCATCGCTGGACAACGTGGACAAGCCTTGAAGACAAGGAAGTCGTCGACACCTCGCGGCTTTGCTGGAGGAAAACAAAGCGAAAGGGGCAGCGTGCAACTCCATATGTACCGTACATACTCTGGACTGGATTGCTGTCCAGGGACTGATCAACTGCTCCACCAGACTTCTGTGGAGCTCGTTGCTGCCCTGAGACGGGCAAGCTCAGCAAAACGAACTGACCAAAATCTACGCTGGGAATGTGGCAGAAAGTCCGTATTCACAGAACGTGGTGAACCTTTGCCAAACAGGAGCTCAACTCACGTGCTTTTCGATCTCGTCTTCTCATTCCGATTGTGCAAGCATGGTGCGGCAGGTTTCAACATCTTTGAGACAGGCTCTTTTGAAGGTCAACGGCCATTTCGGGCACGCATGCCGTTCTTTGAGGCCATCTTCCCTTTGCATGGCAATCCCGACGCTACTGATCTCCTGAAGTCGTGCCGAAGCCCCAGCTTTCAGCACACCTTTGCCTGGCTCTCAGGGGGTGACAGTTTTTGCTGGCCGTCTCTCTTGGCTTGACTCAATATACTCAATTTCTCTTGGCTGGAAACCTGGTTGGTTATTATCCCTGCAGCTTCCAGGAAGTCAGAGTCAGTGCAACCGGATCGGCCAGGCATGGACTTGTGAGGCTCTTAGTCGCATGATTTTGTGTGGTGGGGGCTTTAGCCTCTGCAGATTGACATGGTGAAACTGACCTGGGGGCCTGCCTGACACTTTGCTGTCCAGCCACTCTTCTGTTGAGATTTGCAGCTCCGCCAGGTGAGCCTTGGTTTGGAGGCAATCAAAGGATTCTTGAGCCATGGACTTGGAACTGAGGTCGGCTCTGCCAACAGGTCTTCGACCTGTTCGAGGCTCTCCACAGCCAAGAAAAGGAGAACAAGCTGCCGAGCACCAAGCACACAGGGATGCGTTTCTGTTTGCCCATCCTGTCCCTAGAACCAACCTCGCCACCACCCTTGCTTGCGTGGATCTGTGCATAAACTTTGGCTGACGGTGGTGGGGCATTCCTCGTGCTGGACCCTCCCAGCAGGCAGACATAGACAGAGGTGGAGTTGCAGTTCCCCAGCATTTTGCTGCCTCTGCGCTCGTGGGGCCCTCTTCGGATCTCGATGGCTGACGGACCGCTGCTCAGACGATGGCCAAAGCAGACCCGCTCTTCGTGAAGAACCGACGCAGAATTGAGTTCCCGACTAGTTGCTTGAAGGCATTGTGAACCAATGTGTACTCCAACCTGGCGCGCGAATCCATGCTATTCCCATTCCAGACAACCAATTGCAGACCTTTCCGAACGCGTCTGCAACCGAGTATTGAAGCATGACGGCCCCACTTGTTCTCCTGTGCCGAAAGTGCTTAAGTGCAAACATCTGTTCTGTCTCACTTTGGCGTCCTCCTGATCCTCGAAACAAAGGCAATTCTGATCGACGAACTGGGAGACTGGAACCATCCATGTGGGCGACCTGAGCAACGCACTATGGGCTCAGGGGGGCACTTGCAGGATGCTGCAAAAACTAAGCCAACAGGTTACTTTTTGGATCCAGCAATGGCAATGCTGGTCACCAGGCACATGTAACGCAGCCACACAGGTCCCCGTGCGAGGCCGCCTAAGACCTAAGAGAAGCCTATGAAGATGCGAATTCTGCAAATCAAGTCATGGCCTCAATGCCGGCAGACAAGCCCTCAAACACGCGCCAGGCGGTAGATCAAGCCATGGATGTGGTGGCCTGTGAATGCAACAGGCTGCAGGTGACAAACTAGTGCTCAGGTGATCTTAGGTGCAAGCTGCAGACAATTCACAGAGAAAAACGGAGAAACGGCCTCTTGCAGGGCTTGGCGCAGATGGACAAGCTCCTCCTCGCGCCTTTGCACCTCGCTGATTTGGCAAGCTCTTGCATTAAAACTTTGGCCTTACCCTTTTCTTTCTTGTTGATTCTCTCAGGTACATTCGTTGAACACTTGCAGGGCCAACGACCGCTGAATTGCTGAGCACTGCTTCCGCTAGCAAGTGGCGTTTACTTCCGAGCATAACAATTTGGAAGCCCCACACGGCCCCGTCCTCTGCAGCCAACTCCAAGCACTTGTGGCGATAGAAATCTGCATCCTGCATGCTTCTACAAGGCAGGTGGTGTACATGTGGAGCTAGACAGGAAATGGACAGTCCGTATGTATGCATGTATATATATATATATCGATATCATACTAATTTAGTACTATTCTTTAGGGCTTGCTGCCAACCCACAGTAGGAAAAATAACCAATAGAACCAAACATACCAAAGAGCACAAAACACAAAAGAACCAACACTAGCGAAAAAGCAAGAATACCAAAAGAACCCAAACAAAAACCGAAGTAACCAAAACAACAAACAAATTCGGAGCACTTGAAACTTCGCACCAGATCCCAGGTATGCCAAAACATTGGTGTGTTTGGTATTTGTGTTTTCTTTTGTGTCTTGTGTTGTTTTTGTATTTTGTTGTTTTTGTGTGCTCTTTTGGTACTGTTGGTCCTTTTGGTTTTTTGGCTCTTTTGCATAGTCTTTTAGGGTCCGTTCATTAGTTTTCCCTCTGCGCGTATTCAGGATTTGGTTGCAAGCCCTAAACCACGCAAAACGAGCACGCCCAGGGTCCCCCGGTTTGAATACATAAGTGTACTATGTATATATATATATATATGCACTAATCACACAAGATGAAGTCAAAAATCTCTTCTGTGGTATGGTATGCAAGTACGCGCACACCTGCATACATGCACACATGCGTACAGACATACATACATGTACACAAGCAATCATGCAGGAATACACGTATAAAGTATGCATACTTCGTATGTACATGTACATGAATACATACATGCATGCACATGTACACATGTGCGAACATACGTGAATGCATGCGTACCTACCTATCTGCCTTCAGACAGACAAACAGACAGACAGATACACGTTCTAACAGAAATGTGCATGCACACATGCCTCCATACATACATACATACATACATACATACATACATACATACATACATGCGCGCATCTACCCATCCAGCCAGCCAGCCATGCAGCCATGCATGCATGCAGACAGACATGTAGGACCATGTGCGATGTATGAATTTGGCAGTCAGCCCGTCCGAGTTATGCAGGTCCAACTCACGTCTGTCCCCGTCTTCCAAGTTGAAGCCCGGTGATCCGGAGGTCGTGACAGGTGCCGTTGTAGTCTGAGGGGACACCGACAAGCACAGCTGCTTCTCCAGGTGGTCGAGCGCTGCCCGAGTGTCTGCAAGGACTTTGTCATGAACTTCTGTTGCCTGAGCCTGCGTAAACAGCTTCAGATCCGTTCTGTTGGCGGGTGGGGGAGGCAGGTCCAAGGTTGTCGTAGGCAATGTACTCGAGGGACTTGACGGAGAGGGCCGGCCCATCTCCAAAGTGTCGATGTCCGCGGTCTGAGCCTCCTCCTCCTTGATGATATACTGCCGATACTGGCCCCACTCCTGCAGGATCAGTCGAAGGACGTCATACGAATAGCTAGCTCCAGAAGTCCTGCCCCATCAAGGATCCGAAATTTGGCATCCACTCTTGGGCAGTTTCTTGTGCGTAGCCATCGTGTGCTCCTTGGTGCATCAATGTGGTTCTTGAAGAAGCTCGCCACTGAGACATGCCTGTTGAATCCCGCGCTCACTTTCGAGTCCAAACTCGGGGGCATGCCTGCTTCCAGAGAGTTCACTTCGTAACCCTTTCAATGTTATGCATTTAATGATCTTGCAGCAGTGTTTCCATGGCTTGCGACGCTGCAGCGCCGGCGAGGTGGCTGCCTTTCCTGCATGTTACGTGAGGTATCAAGCATGGAACTTCGCAGTGGGCAGACAGCGACTTAGCGACTTGTCAGTCCTGGAGCAAGGTCTCCACAAGACTGGCCAAGGCCTGGCGTTCGGCCCTTTCCGCAGCCATGTCCTGCCGCAGCTGAGCGAACTCCTCCTCCAGACCTTACTTCGAGAGTTGATGGAAGCAGTACACCGCAGCTCAAGCCTTCGAGGTTTCGGCTGAAGCCAGCTGCCTGCACAGTTGTCGCAGCAGGGGCCCAGATTCCGCCAGCGCCATTCCTGTTCACCTGACTTCGGCGGCATGCTTGCTTGTGCCTCTCTGAATGTAGCGTCTCTCTTATGGACCGGCCACGGCCAGTTGCATCCGTTCAACATGGCCAGGCAGTATGTGGTAGAAGCCCTCTGCCCCGAGCACTTGCCAATATTTGCTAAACGACAGAGGGGGAAAGCACAAGCCATAAGACCCGGAACCGCCAAGAGGAAAGAGTGAGGACAAGTAACAACTCTTAGAATGAGTCGTGAAATCTGGTATGTTTCGGTATGCTCCTGCAGGTCCTAGGGCCAGAAATATGCCAGTTGTTCGTGCTTTGAGAAGCTTTCAGCAAGCGGCGAGTCCATGGCAGGGCCGCGGGAGCTGGCCAGGGCTGGCTTTCAAACGGCGCGGCGTCACCGTCGGCCAGGGCTGTCCCAGATGCAAAGGCGTTTGCATCAATCGAGAGTCCCTTGCACGGTGCAGCTCAGAACGCAGCAAGGACACAGCGCAGGTGCAAGTGTAATGCGGTCCAGGTTTCTGAATGTATGGACCAGAAGCAGAAGCCGTGTGCCGCTCCCGTGCGCTGCTTGCGGAGATGCTGCCTCCGACGTGGATGCCACAAGAAAGCATGATTAAATTCGAAAGAAATCCGAGGCCAGAGCTGGGGGACACACTTGAGGCCATTGTACTCTCGGGGCCTGGAAGACGTGGGGTCAGCGTACCAGCGGCCCAGTTTGCTGCTTTTGCTTTGCATGATTCATAAACTGCGTTTGTGCGAGGCCTACGCTCCGCCGTGCAGTCACTGCCGGGCGTGCTGGAAAGACTCTTTCGACCTGTGCGAGTGCCAATCACCCCACACCCCATGCACCCTGGCAATTGTGTGCTGAGATCTCCTTGCCTTGGCAGGCCGTGGCTCTGCCAACTCTACTTCCAACTGCGCAGCCAAGCGCTGGAATGCTGCTTCGCCCAATCGAACCGCCGCGTCCCCTCGATCGGTAGCTGTCTGATAAGCAAAGCACAGCGCACATGCCGGACTACAGAGGAGCGATCACGCCGAGACCGGCACTGGACAGAGGCTTGATCGCTGAAGCAGTAGCCTTTGGGAGCGCAAAGCACTGACAAAGCCCATGGTGCGATGATCATCGCGATATCGATGTACAATACTCACACACCTGTTCCTCTCTCACCCTTGGAAGCTTGAGCTGCATGTTGTAGTCGCACAACTTGCGGCTCGCATCCAAAACAGAAGCTTACCTTTTTGTGGCTGAGCTTCCTCTGGTACTACCATCTCATTGCAAGCCTTGCGCAGCATGGCCAGCCAGTCGCCTGAAGGAAGACGTGACACTCCAGCTCACGTGCAGACTGCGCGACCAAAGCGTGCCGAAGCCTGCTGGCCAGCTGACAGCTTCCAGGCCATGCGTCGCCAGCATTCGCAAGCCAAAGCACCGTAGCTCCTGCTCACAACAAGGTTGCGCTCGAAGAGGCAGTGCGGGGGAAAACTGGTCCTTGGGGGTCCAAGGTTCACCATCGTTCGAGGAGGAACGCCGCACAAAATCCACTGCCTCTTGCAGAGCCATCTCCTTGGATCCAAGAGGCATGCGCCGCTTCGTGTCAGCACTTTCCACACCAGGATCAAAGCTAGAACTGGCTAGAATCGGTGGATTCTGAAGGCCACCTCTTGAGAGCTTCTCTGATGATGCTCAGCTGCCGCATGCACCTCCAGCCACTTTTGTCAGAGAGTGGCCATGCTCGCCGACGCGGTGCCTTGTCCGATCTTCTGCCACTGGCACATGCGGCGCCAGCCGTTGCGGAGACTGGCTGCGCGCTTGGACGACGGAACCTGCCATGCATGATGCTCGGATGTTCTACATGTGTGTCCGAGTGTGTGTGTGTGTGTGTGCGTCTCTCAGACTGACTTCCGCTTCCACTTCCGCTGCTGGGGTTGGGTCCAAGTGCGACTGACTCTCTATTCTATTCTATTCTCCGGGGCGTAGGGTGCGAGTCAGGCACCCCGCGCCGTGAGGCGCACCCCTGTTTCGGGGCTTTGTAGGGGTCGACTGACTCTCTCTCTCTCTCTCTCAACGCTCTTTCTCTCCTTTCTCTCTTTTCTCTCTGTTCTCGTTTGCGCTCTTTCTTTCGCCAGGGTCAGGGGCAAGAGGATTGCTCCCCTTACCCGCGCGCTAGTGCGCCCCCGACCGTTGTAGAGGGTTTGCGCTCTCTCTCTCTCTCTCTCTCTCTGTCTGTTCTGTTCTGTTCTCCGGGGTCCAGGGGACTGGTCAAGTCCCCCTCCCTCTTTCTATCTGAGCGTATGGGATCCGCTCTCGCCCCCTCCCTGCCCCACACCCCGCCCTTGAGGCTGCTAAAATGAGGAGAGGCCAGGGGTGCTTGCTGGACCAAGCAAAGCAATTCGCCTTTTTTCTTGAGAGCGTCAGGCGGCTCGTCTCTCCGGCGGAAGGCTTGCAGCTCTCGTCGCAGAAAAGCCTCCTCATCAGCTGAGATGAGAAGGGTCTCCTGTGCTGCCTCTTCCAGTGCCGATGAGTCTCGCATCGATGGGCTGTAGAGAACGTTCTGTGGAAGGTCTTCACACGCCGTGCCCAACCGGTTGAGATGCAGGAACACATCGGTTCCGAAGCCATCCAGCGACAATATCTTCAGGTCGCCCCCGAAGTATTTCGCATAAAGGCGTCCCAGGGTGAGGCCCACGCCGAACCCTGCAAGCACGCCGCCCTGTTTCGGACGCTGCAGCGGATTGCTGGCCGAATCCCCGGGCTTTGTCTGGAATTCCTCTTCCCTCCTAGCCGCAGCCCACGGCGACTTTTTGGAAGTGGTGTACATGAACTTCCAGATATTGGGAAGGTGCGCTCGGGAGATGCCACCGCCTTCGTCGCTTACGCGAATCGTCACATCTTCATTGCCGTGGACAATGTGGCAGTGGATCGCCGGTAAAAGGTCGTCGAAACCATCGGCGTGGCGCTCGACAACGGCACGGCAGGAGTTTTTGAACACCTCCACGAGCATGTAATGCAAGTGCATCGGCACATAAGTGAATGTGCTTGGGTTCGTGTGGTGGATCTTGATGGGTGGAGCTTGCCCTTTGTGGGCCCTGCACAGCATGGAGCTGTCTTTGGCTGCCTTCTGCGCGATGATGGAGGGATCGCATTCAAGCTGCAGGATCCCAGAGTGGCCCTCACGATTCCTGAAGGACTCGATATGGTGTTGGATCAGGAAACGCATTCCAATGCGAGCAGTGAAGAAACGGCGTAGGATTCCATCGACCTCGGCCTGCACCTGAGCGTAGTCCTCTTGAAGCTCGTAGATCAAATCTTGAACCCCAAAGGCCATCGCTTGGATCACTTCTGAGTGCTCCTCGAAGATGCGGGTCAGCAAATTTGTAAACTCCTCGTCCAGTTCCTCTGTGGCTGGGCTAGGCGAGTCCTCCAGCAGGTGCATGAAGTGAGTATACCACTCGATCACGTCCCGGATACCCCGTCGCGCTCCCAAACGGTACGGCAGTGATGTCAGCTCCAGGATCCTCTGCGCCAGGCGGATCCGAAGCTCCCGGTGAAGGAAGATGCCGTGCTCGCGACGGCGCCGGCTGTCTAAGCCAATCTCGCAGAGATCCCGTAGGGTCACGGAGGTCGGTGTCTGGTCGGCCCAGCGCAGGACGCAACTGTCCACTTCAAGCACTTCAAGTCTGCTTGAAGCGCTCGTGAAGGAGCGAGTGAAAGCCGGAACCACATATCGGCGCCTCAGCTGAACACAGGTCCTGGCCACCAGCAATCTGCAACCTCGGCGAACATGGCAAAAGACCATGAGGTGTCCGCTGCCGGCTGAGCAATCACACGTGTCCAGGTTGCGGAGGGGCACAGAATTGCTTAGGACGGGCCCTCACCTTATTTCTAAACCCTGGCGCTTGTGAGCCTTGAGCCCAGGGCCTATACTCGAACACCAACCACAAAAGGACGGTGCACACAGGAGTTTGGTCGAGCTCACGCGGAAGTGCACGGCCGCCACCTGCACGCCGTGCATCTCGCAGGTCCAAGGTGATGAAGCGCTGCGGCTGTGTGGATGCAGGCATCGCCTGACATCGTTCCGCTCTGACCAAGCATCATCGCAGGGCAACTCTCAACCTAAGCACCTATTTTCACGTTGTCTGGGAGCCAGGCTTGCATGTACCTTATTGCGAGAACTTCAGCATGGCAAGAACAACACCTGCCGCAAAGCAATGCCGCGAAAGTGCCTCGAAGGCGGCGGCTGTGAACACGACCGAGTGACCTGTACTGGCTGTACTGGCCTGCAGCGGGCTTGCAGCTTGCAGGCTTCGGAAACCGCTTCAAGAACACCAGGCGGGAAGCTCTCGTTTGCACAAGCTCACCCCAATGTGCACACGGAGGCAACCTCGCAACTTCGAGGGGGCACGCCCGGGGATGGCCTGGTGCCAGGAGAGGATGACCAGATGTGGTGACAGACAGGCATGATAGGCAGGCATTGCCTCCAGCGTGAGCAGCCAGCGGCGCGTGTGAAACAATCCCGCCGGATTCTCAGTGCGAGGGCCGGAAGAAGTGCCGTCCACGGCTCTCAGCATGGACATGTCTCGGGATTTCATACTCCCAAGCCGCAGACTGAGCACGGGTCTCGCGAGAACCCGACTTCCCTGAAAGGTTCGGACATGACACAGGTAGAATGAGCGCGTCGAGTGAGCACCAGACCGTGAGCCAAGCATTGGTGGACCCGGCCTCCAAACGACATCTGTAAAGCTTCATATTTATACCACCACAGGAATGCGGGACGTCGAGAGGCCTCCATGGACGCCAGCGACACGTTACCCGAAGCATGCAGCACGGCTCTGCAGCGAACGGTCTTTGAACTTAGGGACTTAGGGCTTAGGGGCTGGGATGATCAGACTATCTGAGAGTTGTGACTCCGCCATGCAAATGGGGCCGTGAATTGCGGGGTTTCCCCGGTTACGATTGTACGTAGGCAAACTGCATCGCGTTTTAACTCTCTGGCCATCTGCTCATGTGCCTATCAGCTGATGCCGTCGGGCCAGGGTTGGATCAAAGCTGCGGATGAAGCAGGCTGTTACTGTTGCCGCCACCATATGCTGCTATGTGCTGTTGTCTCCTTGGCCACGAGCTTGAAGATCCCAACGATCAACTGCGAGGTGCGATCCTGGGGCGTTCCGTTTTTAAGGCCTACAAAACGAGACAGTTCCCCCAGGCTCGATCTCCTGGTCTTCGGCCATTGACCCTGGCTAACTTGAGGGCGAAGGCTCTCGAATCATGCTTTGAGCCCGTGGAGCGCAGCTTCCACAGCATTCTGCAGCCCCTTCTCTCAGAGCGAACAGACGTGTGAGTCAGTGTGAGCGTGAGTTGTTGACGGTGTTGGTTCTTTTTGCTGCGCTCGTCTTCTTTGCAGGCACAGGCTCCTGTCTCCGTGCGGCCAGATTTCGGCCCGGCAGTGAGACGTGAAAATCCTTACTCGGCATGGACTGTCTCTGAAGATGCTCCCTCTGGCAGTGCTGCAGGCGTGTTCATCCTACCGCGACAAGTTCAGCATCACTCCTTGGAGATTCCAAAGCCTTCCGGTCGCACACAGACTGACACTGTGGATCACGTAACTACGCGAGTTTCAGCTACGAGCTACGGGTACAATGGTTTCATCAGCGCTTCCCGGGTCCTGCACGTCTGGATGTGCCATCTCAAACCTGTCCAAGTCGGAAACCACCTCCGCAAAGGCATTCCGTCGTGAAGCGTTCTGAGAATAAGGGCTTGCGGCTTGCTATTCCGAGAGTTTCGCCAGGGCACGGAACGTAGGATCTGATCATGCAGCCGTGGTTGGGCTGCAGGCATTGGTCTTCCACGTTCTAACCACCTGAACAACTCAAAACCTGCTGAAATGTAGCCGGGGAGTGTCCTGCGTTGCAGCGCCTGGGTACGGATGTGGCATCTTGTGACGGCAAAGGGTCCTGCCAAAGTGAGCAAGCATTTGGCAAAACTGCCAGCTCGTCCAAGCAGAAGGGCAGACTCCTGGAAGTGTTCTGCTCGGGTGCCGAACTCTTCCAAGAACTCGGGAGCTGTTGGAGCTGCCATCTCCATCTCTGCTTGGCTCTGCATCGTCCCGTGCTTCCACCCAGGCTGATTCAACGGGATCTCGTGCCTTAGAACTTCTGTCAGAGTCCTCATCTCATACATCAAAACGGACTTGTTGCTTAGACTTTGTCGGCTGGGTTCCCAGCATTTCGAGGCCAGAAACAGGATCGATCTCGGGTTCGTTCAAGGCCCGTGCCCGTTCTGGGTTGCCAGGCTCTGGAAAACGTTTCGGTCTGTTTCCGAACCGAGGAAAGCTTAGTGGCTGGGATGCCTGCAGCACCTGTGGTCTCAGGTGCTCGGTGAAAGGCGGAAAAGATGCCTGGAGCCCAGGTCGCAGGAACTCACCGCCTGATCTGGCCATGGCCCACTTTTGCCGCCCTTGGATGACAACATCGTCCTCGTGCCGGGGCTGTGTCGCTCTGTAAGCTGGTGGTATGATGGGGAGCAACGGATGTGGCTTGTTGTCCATTGCAACGGCATGGGCGGCACTGGTTTGCTTGTGTGCTCCAATTCCACTTGAAAGAGGTGGTTTGTGAACTCCGCCGCCCCAGCTGAGCCAATCCATTCTTGCGTGCAACCTTGGCTGTGAGACTGTGCAACAAACCATCCTGAATCCACGACTGGGCTTCAGCAACCGTCTTTCTTGATTCCCTCTGCGTAATCTTGAGGAGGGGCAGCGACAGAGGATCAAGGGAGACGGAGTGGCTTGCTTGCCGGTTTGTATACTTTCTCATGCATTTGGCACAGGATTTGTGTTTGTTTGTTTGTTTGTGTGTGTGTGTGTAAAAGGTTGGGGCCCTCCTGGATGTGTGCTTCATGTGCCCGCCCGTCGAGATGTCCGTCTCCCAACTAGCTATGTGCTCGATTTTGCCCAAGCACCCTCCCGGATGCTCCCATCTCCCTGAAGGACCATCATGAGCGTCGGCGTGTGAACGGCCTGCTACCCCCCAATTCTCCCTCTTGCTTGCTTGCGGTGCCCCCCTCGAAGGGGCTCTCAACGTCTGGCGTCCAGCGCTCGTCGGCGTGAGACCAACTTTCTTTCAGCAGGGCTGTGGTGGGCAGCTTCGTCTCCTTCTTCTTCCACAGGGCATGGGGGATTGTTTAGACCCCCCGGCCGCATGGGGCCCCCATTTGTTATGGGGCTTTGAGGAGATCGTGAAAACTCCGCACAGGTTTGCATCAATATGTGATGTCCCCCTGCGTGTAAGAATTTCAACACTCTAAAGAGCTGCAATATGCTGCGCACGTTGTGCAAAGTCTGCAAACTCCACGGTTTGCCCTTTGGCTGCCATGTTCTTGCTTGCTTGCATAGGGTTGCGGGTCAAGCCGGACCCCTGGCCCGAGGGCCAACCCAACCCCCCCTGGCGCGCGACGTCCTCAAGGCCCCTATTCGGGGAATGCAAAAGTGTTCCCCCAAGTGGGCATGTGTAGACCCCCACGAAGAACACGTGGAGCGTCATGTCAGGGCTGTGGTGGAGCGTCATGTTCTCTCTCTCTCTCTCTCTCTTCTTCTTCTTCTGCACAGCCAAAGGAGAGCAAGGGCGCTCTCCTCGCGCGCGAACGCGCCCTGGTTGTTGTTTCTCTCTCTCTCTCTCTCTCTCTCTCCACGGGGCATAGGGGCAGGTCAATGCCCCCGGGCGCCAGGCCCACCCAATGTTGTTTCTCTCTCTCTCTCTCTCTCTCTCTCTCTTCGCTTCGAGGCATGGGAGTCGTGTCAGGACTCCCTGGCCGAGAGGCCCACCCCTGTGACGGGGCCTTGCGGGGAGAGTCGGAGAAATACTTCCCACGGTCATCAAGCTATGGATGCCAGGTCTAAGGGCCAAGTAGGGCCGGCAACCTATGCATCTCTATTCTATTCTATTCTCCGGGGCGTCGGGTGCGGGTCAAGCACCCCGCGCCGTAAGGCGCACCCCTGTTTCGGGGCTTTGTATAGGGGTAGTATACAACATACAGATGCATCTCTCTCTCTCTCTCTGCCGCTGTGTCCTGCCCATCCTCGAGGGCCTCGCTATGCGAGGGCACCTGACGGCAGGCCAGAATATCAGGAGGCATAGCGCGAACGCAGCACCCGCCTCCGTCGCGCGGCTGCAATTTACAAACCAAGAATAAAACCCACACTCCCCCTCCTCCTGCTCTGCTCGACAACTTGCAAGGCAACAAGATGCGAATTCTGTTGTCTTAAATCTGTGCATGGGACGACCCACTCAAAGAGACCTCTGTTTCGAAGCAGTGGAGGTTGCGAATGCCATGGAAACCCCATGCAATGCATTTTGGTTGCGAATGAGCACGAGTGCAGGAGGCTTCGCCACACTCGAATGCTTCGAAAAATTTGCGGAGCGACGCAGTGTCTCGCTCGCTTGTTTCGGTTAGGAGAAGTCTTGCATAGCCCGAGAGTCAAGTTTCTTTGGACAAGGGTGCAGCGACACACGCAGGCAGGCAAGCCGGGGTGTAGGTTCAGCCGGGAGGGAGGTGGGGTTGGGTTCCGTTCGGATTAGGTCAGGTTAGGTCGGTTAGGTAGATAGATCGCCAAAAATAAGTGCGCACATACAGGCAGCAAGCGGACACAAAGAGTCGAGTGAGAGTGCCCGGCACCTGACCGTATCAATGCAAGCACGAGCGCTGCCTCTAAGTTTGGAAAGGTTCGATTACCTTTTGAGTCAGGGGAGCATGATCCAGAAATCCCCGGCGCACCATTCTGACATAACTGCAGCGAGCAGCTTCAGGAATGCGAGAAGCCCGCAACAGCAAGGGGAAGTGCCTTTCGCCTACCGGTATAGTACGAGAGGGCTCAGCCATTGCACATCGAGGGGAAGATGATGATGTCTGTTTGGTATTTGTTGCCTCTGTGTCTCTCGGCTTTCTCTGCCTCTGGCAACTGCTGATGAGAAACTTTGTGGCCCAGAAGAAGGACACAGCTTCCTCCACGTGCGAGAGCTTGGAAGCCAACGACCAAAATGTCGAATCCGGCTGTCTCGTCGCATCTCTCACCGCGCTGTGTGCCTGAAAATATTGTGGGGGCTGCTGCTGCTACTTCATCTCTTTGCAATTTTTTGGGCAGAGGTGTGCTACCTGGACTGCAAGGGGCACCTCCAGACTTTCCTGAAGGACTGCTCGGATTCGTGAGGAGACGGCCGCGGGAGGCTGCCACACTGAAATCGTGCCATCACGAGCACCTCATGAATCAGTTTGAGTTTGGCAGGAGGGCAATGTTGTTAAAGCAGAGCTGGGGTTTCGTAAGAGCAGAACCGACGAGAAGCTGGCCAGGATCATGCCAGGGAGAGCCTCGGCTGCGAGCCTTTCATGCAAACTGCGCGGGGCACTCAAAAATCGGCCGAGATGCCCAGACTTATGCAGTTAGCATTGATACTCACCTGCCGATGCGACATTGAAACCCCCTCTCACACGCATGTCGTGATGGGGCGTTTGTGTATAAGAAGGTGGATGAACCGGTGGACAGTTGCCGTTTCAGGCCTGGTAGCATTGTTCGCCGGAGCTGAAGTCGACGACGCAGATCAACGAAGTCGATTCCTCATATGAAAGCACATGATGCGACGGTGTCGTTGCATCAAAGCCCCGAAGAAAGAACACACAGACTCGACGATGTCCCTAGCGTCTAGCGGTATCATTCAACCTCTTCAACATGATGAACCGGCTCACGGTACCCAGCACCCAAATCAACCCGAAATCATGCTCCATAATGCCCGAGTCTCCGCTGCCGATGCAGCATGCGAGGATGGCCAGATCGAGTGCAGCAAATCATTGCACGCATAGCCGGTTGGCACAGCACCTGCAGTGTCGTGAACTTACGGGCACCTAAGAAAAGCAGAAAGAAGTTGGGCGCCGCTCCTGCATCGTGCCCGAGATGCAAGTCGATCGGCCCCAGTGGGCCGGGTGTGGAAGCGCAGAAAATGTAAGAGCCTCGCAAGAAGTTTGCGGAGCAAGGCATCACAGGACCCCGAAACATGAAGCAAGGCATGTCTCGCAGATCTTAGAGGTGTCAAGCCACCACTGCAATCCAAGCAGATTGATGGATGCAGGGGTAGCAGAGGCGCCACCTGACTCTTCACAATCCTGTGTTGCAGCTGCAATAGCACTTTCCTTTCAAGCCTCGCAGTCGTTGAGGGGCCCGCTAACAAGGAGTTGAAGACCGGGCAAGACTTCAGTAGCTCTCCGCTCCACAAGTCGAAGACGAGAATAATCGACCTGTTGCGAATGCACCCAGCTGTGTAGGGAGCGCTGTTGGCACAACGCCGCCGCTAAAATTGAAAAGCCTCACGTCACTCGAAGGTAGCACTGCCGAAGCAACCAGGTACCTGAACGAGACCAGGATCGGACGCGAAGGATCATCGGAGATTCCCGACTTCGATCAGTTTTGCAGGCGCTCACATGCTGCTACAAATTCAATTCCACTGCGCAAAATCACGCATCCTGCAGCATGTGTTGGTGTTGCTTTTTTGGTCGGGACTGGAGTGACTGGAGCCTTGAACTCTCCAGGATCGTGTCCCTGCCACGCTCCCACCGATAAAGAAGGTGGCTTTAGCCCTATGGCACGTCTCGCAAAGCCCTGTTGAACTCTGAGCTCACTTTGACGGTCGCAGCGCTTCCGATTGCTCCTGGCGGCCCGAAACTGGTGCCATTGGGTTGGTGCGACGACCGCGGTGTTGATGACTTCTGCGAATGATGGTCCGGTCGCCAGTGCTGCCGTTGTCCTTCCATCCTGCCAGCCTTCCGATTCCGTCCTAGCCATAGCGTCAAGACAAACAGACTCCAGATTCACGATAGATAGATTGCGATAGTTCTTGATTTAAGCGGGGACTTCTCGTAATCACTCCAAGTTCCAATAGATCAGCAATCACCAGCAACTGGGAGACCCTCTTTGCAGTTGCAGCACAGTTGTGATGGATGTGCGCAGAGGTCGGTGAAGACTCCTCCAGCAGCCTCTGCGCAAGTCTGCAACGGCTGAACTGTTTACACCCTCACAGAGCTCAATGTCTTGTCGCCTGGCAGACGGGAGCCAGGGCGAATTGGGCTGTTGGCGCTTTGGCAAACGAATCGCCCAGCGGGTACACTTCGTGGAGGACTGCCTTCCGAGGATGTCTCCAGCTATCCTCCCAACTACTTCCCTCAATCTCTGAACTGTGCTGCAGTAAACTGGCGTGCCTCCCAGGGATTGCGCAGTCTGCTGACTACATACAGGTTCTGATCATAAGCTCTCTGCGTCGCTGTGGGCCGCCAAACGAAAAACCTGGGCAAGACTGTTGCCATAGCAAACTGTCGTGCACTTATACATCGACCCAGCCGAGCGTCGCTTGTTGAACCTTTTCGTTGTCGCGAGGTCCACTTGGCTCGCCGTGTTGAAGCCTGAGCTCACCGAAGCAAGCGATGTGCAGCAACAGCAAATTGCCTCCACAAACCGAGGCCCTTGCTGCAGCAGCAGGTTGAGAGTAGGGAATTCCAGCAAATCCTTGGCCGTACAGAGCACTTGCACGAAGAGGTGTGTCTTTCGAGCTTATGACCTGGCAGCACAGGAATTCACAGGAAGATGTGCGTACAGAATAACCTCTGCGTAGCTCATCGCAGCGGGATTCTTCTTCCGGTAGGCCGCGTACCGCTGCGCCGTCTGCGAAGGATGCCGCAATGAAGCTTCCACAAGAAGAGATGGTCAAGTGGCAACACGACCTGGGAAGCGCCAGGGGCGCCAAGACGGACTCAGCGGAGGCGAAAGGCCCGAGCTCCAAAAGCCCTGAACTCTTCACCTCCAGATCACCCACATCACGGGGGTACACCTGACAGAACATGCATGGAACGCTGATCGCATGGATGGCGTAGTTCGAGAAGGGCCTCCGAAGGTGTGGACGGCGAATTGCGTGGTGCACTGCGCACCGTTCTCCAAGTCACCGCCTCGTCTTCCAGGGCTCCAAATGTCGTCAGCAGTGTTTCTTGCAGGGTGGTCGGGGCTTTGCCTGATCAGCTGACGCCGGCGCCAGCGCCTGGCCCAGAATGAATGCTCAAGACAAGTGGGACCAGGCCATTGCTTTGCAATCTTACTCCGCTGGACGATTTTGGCACCGCCGAGCTTAGCCACTCATGCATGCGGCATCATGCGACACCTGTGGCCGCTTGAGCTGGGGCTGCCATGGCGCTGAGAGTTCTTGTTTGCTGCGTGCAGGTACCGCGCGTGAACCATGCAGCTGAAACCCGTCGTGTGAACATGCGCCTGGAGGTGTGAGATGCACTGCGGGCCTATGGGCCCAAAGAATCATTGTCGGCACCGGTGGCCGCGACAGGCTCACGCTTCTCCAGGTCAAGGTTGTAACAAATCAGCCGACTTCCGCTGTGCCTTGGGTGAACGTGTCTGATGTATCGAGCGACTATAGTGTCCAGGGCGCAGCGGATGGGGCCAAGCCACAGCACGAAGAGTCGGTTCCGGGGCGCTGCCGCCATGCCGACAATGATGTTGCGAGGCCATGGAAGGGTACGGAGGCCACGCTCAACTTCCTCGGCAATTGACACACCGTAACCTTGATTTTCTCGCTTGCACAATGCTCATGTCTTGATGTGCTGAAGCGGCAAGTGGAGTCACTCGCAGTTCAAATCGCAGCGAGCCTCACGTCAGGCAGTCAAACCAGTATGTTTTGATGAGCTGCCCAAATCATCGACCTTTGTGCATTCCAGGGGCGCTTCCGTCTCAGAACTGTCACAGCCCACAGCATCCTGGCGACCGAATCCATTTTGGTTGACACAACGACCTCAGGTTCCAGTGCAGCAGGTGCTCGCTCTACCTGGATCGTCGACCTTTCACGAACTCACATCCCAGCGGGCCAAGCCACGGTGGACAAACCGGACATGTACACGGTGTGCGCAAAAGCACCATTGAATGGAAGCGATTGCTTGCACCGCATGCTCAGGCAGCCATCCTGACATGTGAGGCAAAGCAGTTGTTCGTCGACACTTACACGCGTATGGAGTGCTGCAAGATTCATTGGCTGCGTGACTCAAAACGGACCCAAATTCTTGCAAGGTAAGCATGCGTGAAGTCATGTCCTTCGGAGATTGAACAAATCCTGCTTCTAACAAAGGGCTATTCAAAAGTCAGCCCGCCCGGAACATTCAAGGTCCAAGATGCAGTGAGCCAAACCGTGGTCTCAGAGAAGATCATGGCCATATGCTCTGCCCGGGTGCCTTCAGACCGATGCGGCTCACAAGGTAGATTCATACCAAGCCCGAAAATTGACTTACTTGGCTTCTGGTAGAGGTGCCTGACAGGACTTGTGTCCGTGCTTCTTCGGCATGCACAGAGTTCAGCACTTGCACGCGCTGGAGCAGGTCCTGGCCGAAACGCTAGGTCAAAACCCCGTGTACAGAAACAAATACAAAATGAACGCTTGAGGACGTTCTCGTCCTGGGCTCCAAGCAGCGGAAGAACAAAGGATCGTATGATCTCTGCAGGCAGCAGGCAGCCATCTGCAGTCCAGTCCATTAGACTGTCACCTGACACCATGAAATGGCTCATCGGCGCATCATTAAATATAGATCTACAACACTCATGTCACATCATGACGCATCCACACAATAGCCGCCACTTTGTGCGCGGCCACGCCTGGCTGTTGGCATGGAGGTGTTTCCACAGCGCGGACACATCTCAGAGGTATCCAGCATGCATTCCATGCTTTCCTGCCAGGGCATGCGAGAAGGCAAGCCTCAGAGTAGTGTCGGGCCTTGGCGGGTGGGCTGTGTTCATATGTTCATAACAGTCATGCCAACAGCACTCTCCAGCATTGGACAACTGAGAGATCCCGAGAACGGGCGTGTGACCCTTAAGCCTTAAACTTCACCCCTGAACGGAAACGGAGGTGAAGGGCAAATCCTGAACACATTCAAGACCATCACCCAATGCAAAGGGCAACAAGCAAAAGAATCAGAAGCCCCACTTCAGACTAACTCGTAGACTTGCGGCTCCCCACCTCCTCATCCCTCCATCAGATTCGGGGGCAAAGCTTCGAATGATGGTAGCAGGCTCGTTCTCGGGTGGAAACCTCGGTGGGCGCCGGGGTCGGGAAGAGCCGGCACTGTCCTCGAGGTCAGGCGTCTCTTCCAGGACTGTCGGAGCCGGAGCCGCGGGAGCTTCCTTTGGAGCTTCGGCCGACGGAGGCGCCAAGTTGAGCACCTTGACCTCACCCCCGAGTGAGCCCAGAATCGCACGTCCCCGTGCGACGTCGATACTCGGAAGATTGTCTTGAAAACAGTGCAGTAGTGATGGCTGCATGTTGGCCTGTCTCGTCTGCCAGCTCCTTTCGGCCCTTCGAGGATACGATGGCATCATACTCGGATCCACGTTTTGCGGAGGAGTTAGCCACCATGCCTTGACGCAGTGGTCGTTTGCAGACACTAGTAGGGGCCCATCAGACGTCGCAGGCTCCCCATGGGGAGACAGTCCAATGCCCCAGGTAGAGACACCAGCAGATGAGGATTGGCCAATCTTGGCATTTTGCAGTTTGAGGACCGGTTGTCTGCTGGGGCTGCTGGGGGACGGCACGACCAAAACACCACCCTGCGCGTCCACGGCAACGACCACGGACTGGCCACCGAGTTGACCGCAACGGATACGGTTGGCCTGCGCGCTCAGCTCCGGTGCACAAGAGGTCAACACTGCGCCTGCCAGACCAACGTCCACGTCAGTGATGCGAGGCTGAGAAACCTGGGCTTCCAGGCCAGCCATTGAAAAGCCGAAGAGCTGGCGCTGGTTGGCGATCCAAAGTACTTGTGACACGGGGCAAATATCCATAATGTTCATGGGTGGCCCGTTGGGGCCAAAGTGCCACAGCTCGGCTTGACCCAGCGGCATTCTGGGCACTTCCCAGGCTGCGCGGCAAGAAATTTCTAGACTGGCCGCTGCCATCTGTGCTGTTCCATTCGGATCCCAGCCCCAGTCATTGAAATCTGTCAGGTCTTCACCTTGCCCGAGCCCGTCGCCAAAGAGAGAGAGGTCATCGTCGGAATCGCCCTCACCGAAGGCTTCTTGCTCCATGGCTTGTTCGAAGTCCTCGGCATCGGAAACCATTTGCAGAGCATCTTCTTCGAAAAAGTCGCCCATGTAATGCAACTGCTCCTGGCATGGCATCTACAGGTGCTGGCATTGCCACCGCAGAGCGACAAAGGGATTGGAAGAAAACACAGTGGCGGGCTACACGGCTACATGTCGAAATCGAAAGAGCCTGTGCGTCTACAAACGAATGCACGGGATCCTCGCTCAGCCAGTGCTCGGCCTCCTGTGCAAACTCTTCCAGTTCTGCCATCTCTGCTTGGGCCGCAGCTTCTTCCGCCATCCAAAGCTCTTCGGCTGCCTCGGCTGCTGCCTCCTCGGCCATGCGGATCTCTTCCTCAGCGGCTTCCTCCTCCGCCCTCCAAAGATGCGCGCTTTCCACATCCAGGGCTTCGTCGGGCCCAGAGCTGGCAGAGGCAGCATCCATCCTGCCGCGCTGCGCCTGCGCCTGCCGCGCTCGTTGAGACCATAGGTGGCCGGTGGCCAGCGCAGAGACTACCTACGCTAACTGTGCAGGAGAAGCCGGAGGGGGGGGGGAGCGGGGCGTGGTTCCTTTGGTTGCCTCTTGCTCTAAGCAGATGCCGTCACCTATTGTCTGCAGATCTGCTTTGCAATGTCTTGGCTCTAACAAGTGGTCCGCATGTTTGACATCTTGAGCATACCATTCTGGTGTTCTGCCGGCTAAGGAGTACGCGTTAAGACCTGTCAGTGTGTCCACTGTCGCACCAACGCCGTCAAAGCCTCGAGCAAGTGGACGGAGCCGTCTTCAGCTCCAGCCACAAGTACATAGGCGCCTGTCACGGGACGCTGTGGGCATGTGTGCAAGCCAAGCACGTGGCTAGATGCAGACGGAGTTGCAATGAATAGACAGAAACGGCAAAACGACACGAGTCGGCTGACCGTTGAGGCTGCCATCCAACGCAAGGCAAGCAGAGGGGTGGAAGGCGGCAGCGGTGAGAGCCCTGCCGCCTCGGTGTCATCTTCACAAAGAGAGGAAGGACATCAACATCGTAGTCTTAGGTCCTCTTAGGTCTCCAGCGGCCTTCCCTCACAATCAGTGATTGTTCTTCGTCGAGAACAGGAACACCCACGTCTCTGGTTAAACACCTGCGGGCCATGTACTACGTATGCATTACATACTAGTGTTTTATAAAACACTAGCAAGTCTGGCCACACCCTCGAGTCGGGGGTCCCATCTTGGGCCAAGCGATGAAGCCCAGCCCTGTGGCTGCGCAGCCCGGCCTCGCACGCAAGACATCTTTCTATCCGATCTTCGATCCCTTTTCTGTCGCATCCGTCCCGTACACAGCGCGCAATTAAGGCTTGCACCTCTGAGAGCCGATGCTGAGAAAGGCGAGAGCTTTCGTCTTGAGGATTCCTACAAGTAGCACGGGGCTCCATCTCCCAACAGCTCAGATAGAAAATCCAACGAGCCGAGGATCTCTCTGCATCGAGCATCCGCCCCGCAAGTGCGGCCGGTGCGGTCAAACGAGGTGCAGTTGTGATACCTCACACTGTACGTACAACTGCGGCATGATTCTGCTTCCCCATGGTCTCGATGCAAGAAAAGGGAGACTGTCTAGCTACTTTGGCACAAGTCAGTAGAAAATTAATACGTTGCAACACCGTTTTCAAGCAAGAGCAAGACAAGATGCTGCAGATGTTGCCGGCATGTCCAGCTCGCAAAGCGACCCATTGGGCGGAACTGAGATGGATGACCTCGGACCAGACCGAAATGCGACGACCCACGTGTGACGCATGACAAGCTGACAAACTAGACCGAGAGCCAAACCCCATGTGTTGCATCTGAAAAACACACACAAGCATAGTCCTGTTATGGCGAGAAGAAACACCGAACACGCCTTTTATCATCTCACACATGCAGTCCTCGCTCGCGCCAAGGGAGACCGAGACAACTCTTGGCGCAAGCTTCTCTATTCCGGATGTGTCGCAGAGCTGAGGTGGACATGGCAAGGTTTTCCAGTGCTCAGGACCTCGGCAACGACTGAACGCTCTTGCAGTCAACCTCTCCCGCAAAACCTTGCGGATGAAGTGGGCGGGGTTCCAAGATGCCACTTTGAGACTTGGGTCGCTTGACGGGATGAACAAGTCAAGAGAACTTCTCAGCTCATGTGATCGCTTAGCTCAGCGCTGGCACTGCGAGACACGAGCAACGAGCCATCTTCACAACCGATGCACCTTATTGAGGCACAGATATATCTACAGCCACTAGCATTCAGCAACAAAGCTTCTCAGGAAAGGGGCCTGTCTCCTAAATCAGCTGAGGAGCACGGTGCTTGCCTTTGCATCCATGCAGGTGGTCTTGGCAGTAGGTGCTTGCACGACCTGCCAAAGAAACCGTTCGATGTTCCACGCTTCTGGCTCAAGTGGTAGACCTGCTCCCGCTGGCCCTCGAAATTCATGACCTTCCGTGGCAGCAGCCCGCAGCTAATCTAACTGCTTTGCTTTGATCTGCCTGGAGCCGGCCCTCCGTCAGTAGGTATGCCAGGCGGCCTACGACATGCAACTGGGAACTTCCACGAGAGCAGGAATCCCGGCCTTCCAACTCGAAGGCTTGAAGCGGCTTCGTCAAGTCCACCCGCAAAACCTGTCTGGGCCCACATGCAGCCCGCTCTATGCCAAAGCTGCAGCCAGACCTGGCGAGTGCTGCCTCCGGGCCCCGCATAAGTCCAGAATGTCACCGCGTCTACCTGCACCAGACCATCCCAAACCGTTCAGGCCACTGCAGCCCAAGACTTCCTCTGCAACTGCGAAATGGCGAGCATCGTCAAGAAGTCGGACTGCCAATGGTGAGCTCGAAGGCCCTAAGGAGCCCTGCGCCAAAGGCCGCGGACCTTGACTCGGTTGCCACATGCGGCATCATGCGGCATGCTGACGAGTCCCGCTACCGCACAGATGCGCTGAGTGTACCGGCTCAGGACATCAGCGTCCCAGTAGGCCACACATGCAGACAGAGCCTGAAGCCGAGCCCTCGCAAAGCGTGACAAGGGCCAGGCCAGGCTCTTGGGACTGGGGCTCTTGCGGAGTTTCCGTAGAGAACAAGCATGTGCTGTGTTTCGCGGTGATAATCTACCTCCGCTCGGCTCCGACATCTTCTCATGTGCAGCACACCACCGGTGTACTGGTGAACAGCGGTCAACAAAGTTTGTCCGGTGAGCTTCGCGCGCAGAGCCCCTGTGCCGAGGTGTTCGCGAGGGCATGCTCCGCGACCTGACATCGCGATGGAGATATGCAGTATATGCAGTTCTTGATTCACGATGAAGATGAGACAAATCCTGTCCCGGTCCGAAGAGTCTGGGCTGGTAAGCCCCTTGCCCGAACTCCATCTGCAGTCCGCCAGACAGATAGTGTGGGCTGTCCGCTGGGCGACACCCAGAAACCCAGCACAAAGCGCCCATCCTGCAGCGCATCAAATGAGATCAAATTAAACATGCACGCGCCCGCCTACCTACCTGCCTGGCTACCTTCCTACCGATCAGAACAGGAGGAACCGGGCTGCGAAAACAGGAAAACAACAATGCCTTGCTGAAGAAGATCTGGGAACAGCGTTGGCCTGGCTGCCTCGAGAGTGTGAGTCTGTCTCTGTCCATTAATCTGATGTACCATCCTCTCATTTCCTGCGTACGTGACAAGAAGCTTGCATTATACTCAGGCACCGGACCACTTTTTGCTGTTGTCAGTGCATCATACGGTGCATTCGCCAGCCGCTCAACACTCCCCACCACTTTTCCGGCGGCTTCGCCCGGCCTTCCCTGCATTTTAAACAGCAACGCAAGACAAAAGACACGAAACAAATGCCATGGCGCAAGAGAAAGAAAGATAGAGAGAAAGAGGGGGACCAGAGCCCGCCGACCGCAGAAATAATTCTCTGTGCCTCGTTTTGTTTGAGTACTGTATTACGTGTCTCGCATAGAATGTTGTGGCGCAGCTTTCGTTTCTTGCTCTGGCGTGTGAGCTTGGTTGCCGGATTGAAGCACAAAAGGACAATAAAAATTAGCGAAAACTCAGAAATACTGACATTCAGGCACGCCCAACGTGCGGAAATTATGTCATTCACTGTTTCGCGGAGAGCGACATTGCCGTAATTTTTCGAACTGCTGTACAATCTTCCTAGTACCGCAGCTGCGACTTCTGTCCTGCCCTGTTTTTTCGATGTTGCTACTGTTGCACAGCTGTCATGCACAATGCGTGCTGGAAAGCATCGTGGAGGAGCGGGGTTCTTCAGTCGGCAATCAACATTACCGTACATCTATGCGCCGCAGAATTGACCGGTCCAGAGCTGCGAAATTCAACAATAAAATCTTCACGCACACACACAAGCAGATTTATCCTTTGAGCTGTCGAGCCAGTCGTGTCCAGTCTTGGGGCGAGTACTGGCAAGCTGCTCTTTGCAATTCAAAAGTCATTGGAACATCCGGGCAATGGCTGAATTGTATCTACCTGATGGCAGCCCCACTTGACACTCTCCAAGAGTGCACGGTCTTCAGGACTCAGAGGGGTTCGGAGACAATGCAGATCCTCTTCCACATAACACCTCACCGCTGTGCTTTTCCAAGCAAAAGCGACTCTTGGCGAATTTAGAAGTCTGGGCTACATGAGGCCGGATCTTGTTGCAACTCGGGCGCGGCTTCAGAAGGCTAGTAACCACTGCAATGTCCATGTCCAAGTACCATCTGTTTATGATCCTCAGATCGGAAGCAACGGTCGACACTCATTAGCACACCTACGCCACTATTTCAACTTCTCATGTTCAACTCAAACCATGTGCTATGACAAAAAGGCCTCAAAGGAAGAACCCTAAACTGAGAGTCTCGGTTTTGCAGCAGGAGGAGGAGGAGTTCCGCTTGTCAGTATTATCATTACTAGTAAGTAGTAGTCATCGTCGTCGTAGCAGTAGTAGTAGGTGTAGGCGCAGAGGTATTTGTAGATTTGGCTCCCGCATTAGGTGGTAATTAGTAGCGAAAGTCGTAGCAGTAGACGAGTGCTGTTAGGGTTGAATCGTCCCATGAGCTCTTGTAGAGGTGCAGGTGACCGGTACAGCCCCGCTCAACGAACGTGCCCTCCAACACACCGCTTCACATGCTGTTGGACTCTTCTGCACAAGGCCTTAGTGTAACAGTGTATAAAGAGATTCCTGCTTGCTGGGCCACTTGCTATGTTCTGCTCGAAACCCCGTAGGCTTCTGCATTTCAAATCATTTAAAAAGGAAGAGGTCTGCAACCCAGGTTGTCACTAATTCCTGCGTGGACAGGACTTCTATTTGGGATGCGACGAAGTCGATGCAAATAGTAAATGCAGTGTGTGTGCGAGCTAAGTCTGGCGTGAAACAGTAGAGCAGGACGACATTTCAACATGAACTTCTTTTCATAACTACAGGCAGTATGAACATTAACTTCTCATAATGGCTTTTTCACGACGGTACAATGGCGTCAATAGCGAATTCAAAACAGTCAAAACAGTATCGATTGGTAACCGCCACAATTGCACCAAACACGAGAAGTCGCTTACAGCTGATGCTGTTTGCTCCAGGCGCCGTTCCGCAAATGACATGGGAACAACGGCTGAATCTACGAATCTACGGTATCCTTTGCTGAGGACCTTCAACCGTCAAGTAGTCAAGCATCTGGTAAACACTGGCGTTGTACTTCTTTGCGAGCTCGTCGGTTATTGACCTATGCAGGATATGCAGAGCCCCGACCACCCTCTGACACTTCACATGCGGAGGCCAGGCCTGTGCTCTTCAAACTGGGTTGGCTTATCAAGCCTCATCCAGTTGAAGGGGCCCCAAGCCTCAGACTCAGGTGTGGTACTTGCAACAAAGCCCTCTCCAACCTGTCCAAGAGGCGGCCACTGCCATTCCCTGGCGTTTTGCCCACATCGCCAGGTCGATCTGCTTCTGGGGCATAAACGGTGTTATCCATCCCCACATGATGTCTGGCTTGACACCTTCTCGGGAGTTGTGAGCGCGCAACTCGGCACGAAAGCCGATGCTTGTGCACTGAAGCTGGCAATGTCTTGACATGGACGCTTTAGGCTGCCCTTCTGCCTGTGGAGTTAATCAAATATTCGATTTCTTTCCGGGTGTGAAGACCAACCTCCGTGAGAGACATGCGAAGACAGGAGCTTTCTTGATTCAACATCCTCTCAATGTTGGTGTGCGGAACATGCCTGAATGCCGCAGAAAGACTGCAATGTGGCGGACCTTTCCAGCCCTTTGCATATCAATGAGTCCACGGTAAAGTTCTAGATTCATCTCCTGCGTGACATTACTCGCCCCATTGGGATCCTGTCGGCGGACATTCGTGACACCCCAATGGATGTAAATGTCCTCAGCAGGGGAGACAGTTGTTAGTAGAAGCAACTCACAGCATCAAAGCACATTAAACCAAAGTTCAAGTCTTGGCATTGGCTGCGGCTGCTACTGTATGGCAGTTTCTGGCTTTGTGCAGAGCGGTCGGATTGGTGCGGGCCAAGCGACGTCGGCATACGTGACGTTCAGCCGCTCAAGGCTTCCAGCCACTTGGTCAGCGACCCATGACCGGATGTTCTGCTTGGGAACACCGATGGGTTCCAAAGCTGTGGTGACCTCTAGGCATTGTTGCAATCATCTGGAAGCAGTTTGCAAACAGCCTGAGGAAAGTGCCCAAATCCGCTCTCTTGGAACGCCCGAATCTCGGATGGCTTGTCCCAGGGCTTGATCATTGCCATAGACTCAGTAGGCGCAAACCGGCGAAGCATGACGACTGCCATCGCAAACCAAATTGATGGCCAGTGGAGTGTCGATGTCCATCAACATGCCCAAGGCACTTGGCGCCGTCATGACGTGACGCCCGCCGGCGACCAAGTATCTTGCCACATGGTCTGCCGTCTCCCTCTCACTCTCTACAAACGACCGACATCTGAAAAGCAGTGTAGTCCCACCATTCGCAGCATGCCCTCGCGTCCCGAGACCTCTCTCGCTCTGTCTGGTGAATTCTCTTTCAACAGTGTGTTCACATTCAACACGCAGAAACCGTGCCTTGACGCGCCAGCAAGTTTCTGAATCAATGCGTGTTCTCTCTTCCACAGACCGTTTTGCAAGCGACCCCTTCTTCAAAGAACAGAAGACCATGCTACATAATGCTCCAACCCAGGAAAAAAGCCTTTAACCTGTCCGCTAGCTTCCACAAGGAGCAAATGCCTTCCACGACCCCAGAAACGTTTCCAGATCGAACGTGGTTTTGAAGAATCCAGCGCGCGAGTTGTTGCGACGACGCCTTTACAATCTGTACTGTTTGCAGGGCTTTAGCGGTGACAGACTGTTTTCTCTTTCGTCAGCTCAACTCTCCCACCCTAAATGGAGGCGAGCGTCGCATTGCTTTAAATCTGATTATACATTCTATCTCCCCAGGCTTTGTGAGTGCTCTTTCGGCTGCGGTGTCTGCACCGTGCTGTGGCCTCCTTGGACGATGTCGCTTTTGCACTCGGCTATAAAATCAGCGGGGTGCTGGCGCTTGGCGCTTCGGCTCTCCTGATTGCTGCGACGTCTGCTGCGCATCGTGCGTCGCTGGCGTTTGCCATCTTATTGGTCGGTCCTCGCTCTTGGCCTTGCGCTTCCTATCGGTGGTCGTCGTGGCTGACAGGATCCTGCGTCTCCTCAAGATCTATCGTCGTCGTGGCTGTTCCACGCTTGTCTCCTTGGTTTTCTTTCGGTTTCCTTATTAGTAGCAGTGAGCTTGAGTCATACCAGAAGGTCGATCATTAAATCTGGATCGCTTTGGGTTCTGAGTTGGGGTAGCATCGGCAAACCAGCTGCGTTTCGACAGGGCCATGGTCAGGGGAAGAGCAAGCGACTTTTGAAAAAACACACCTCGTGTGAATGCCCTGGCTCCCCGCTCTCAGGAAAGGCCGGTGGAAAGCCCCGACGAAGCAGCGCAGCGACAACACAGCTACCAAGTCAGAAACACAAGATGCTCTACTGCATGCTGAACCCTAGGACCCCAACTTTGTAGCACCCTCCCTTCTCGTGCTGTCCATTCACGGCGCAGGCTTGGGCGCGGCTCATTCGCAACTGGTGCGCACTGGACTGTTTCACAGTGTTCTCCTGTGACTTCTGCCGTGCAGGATTTGGTGTCATCAAACGCCTCTGTTACACTTATACACTGACTCTACGTATGGGCGAACTCACGCCTCGCAGCAGCTGCGCGAACATTTGCGCTGTCCGTGTCCCTCTGCATGCCTTATTTGCTGCACGTCTGCACATGTCGGGCGAGGACTTTCAACTTGCTCTGCAATGCCTCATGTCTTGGCCTCTCTAGATGCTAAACGTGCGTTAAGGGCGCGGCAGCACCCGATGTACCCGAGAATCGGGAGACCGTGTGCAGAGCCCGGCACCGGCATAGTGTCGGTGCAGACGCCCGCGCGCCTGACAGCCAGCAGATCCAGCACGTGATTAGTTTCAGTTTCTTTGCAGCTGCTTCTGGTTCTGAAGGCTGGAAGCATGACGACTCAATGCGAAGTCCTTGCTGTGTCGTTAGGAAGTCGGGCTATCTGCATTTCTCTTCTGACAGAACTGCAGTAGCTTGCGAATTGCTGCCGAGTCAATGCGAGCAAACATACACCGTGAGTCCGGAATGTCCACGCAAAGCCTGCTCTCTTTCAAGCTTGCACTTCGTGGGCCCCACCAAAATTGGTTAGTTCTCAGCAGCCGAGCCTGCTTTCCTCAGCCGAGAGCGGAACTTCGTCCACGGACCTGGCAGGTCGTGGCACAAGGGATAGCCGAATTGTCGACAGCAGATCACCACAAAGCCATTCTTTCGAATCGCGAGCCCAAGCCGTAGGCCACATTTAGTCGAGGTTCCGTCTCCGTTGGAGGTGCAGTGCTTTTTGCACCAGCGAGAGTGACGGGGGAACTGAGGGAACTTCACCTGGCAACCACAAGTTTTGCGAGTCATGGCAGCAGAAAGGGCACTCACGATCCTTGAGGGCTCCAGGAACTCTAGAAGGAGTGTCACTTCTGAAGTTCAAGCTGCTCACTGCAGGCTTGAGTTGCATCGGAATCGTAGACCAGCGTGATCCTTTTTTGTAGCTGCAGTTTAACAGTCCAAGGAGCATTCGCCGACAGCACCAGCGTCGAAAGCACCAGTACATCTGAAGTCGCTTGCAGTCAGCCATAGAAGTGGGCCAGCTGCCCACCAATGCACACCCATGGCTAACAGGCCGCTATGATCGGGATTACATGGAGAGTTTCGGTTTCCTGCTCCTGGCATGACACAGTGAAGATGGCAGCAGCAATGCGTGATGCGCAACCCTGGCAGCAGCAGCAGTCTGCGTGTGCTGGGGGCATGGCAGAAGGATGAACTGCCGCGAGTCATCGCCGAACCGAGTGAAGTCCCACACGACCAAGATGGACCCGGCCTCACAATCTGACATGTGCTCACAACCTAGATCTGCACTGTTCCCTTTTGCATGCACCTGATATGCAGCCAAAGTCAGGCGGTGATGGCATGAGAGCCTGCCCGAACGAACTTCACAAGCTCAAGACTCAAGCGAAGCTGCATGGCCCAGCAGCCCCCGAAAGCCTGCAACTGCCACTGCCAAGAACTGTCAGCAAGGTGAAGCTGCCCATAGGCCTGGAGGCACAAGGCTAAGACGCGACTGCCTCTTGTTTCTTTGCACAGGTCTGACGGGGTGGCCGTTCCCGCTTCTCTTCTTTCTTTATTTCTGTTGGGCTTCATGTGTTATGGGGCATCTTTCCTTCGCCAGGGCTAGGGACAAGAGGGTTGCCCCCCTTTCCCGGGCCTCTCTCTCTCTCTCTCTGCTCTCTTTTCTTTCTTTCTGCTGCGCTTAGGGGTCCGCTAGGGACCCTCAGGCCTTGGGCCCGCCCGACCACCCGCTGTTTTAATGAGTGGCCGGGTAGCCCTTTGTACAGTGCTTGCGGTGTCTTAAAACTCTCTCTCTCTCTCTCTCTCTTATACACATATACATATTATAGATACATAACTTGTCCACACACACACGCACCCACACGCACGCATATTCTGCCCACTGCAATGCTCAAGCCCGCAGCACTGCTGGACCATTGACATTGGAAGGCAGACTCGCGCACAGCAACACGGCCTGGGTGTCTCTGCAGCCGCTCACCGCAGCCAGACATCGTCCATGAGAGGCTACTACCGTATCACCACCAGAACACACAGTAGATGCTAGCTAGCAGTGCCGCTACTCTGACCTGCAAAGAAGACTTGCTCTGAGTGCATTTTGGGGCACAAAAATGTCGTCTCTCTCGTCTTGGGAAAAAAGAAAAAACAACTCTGGAGCTGGCTGAGCTCAGGGCCACTCGGGTTTTAAGGATTCTCTGAATTCGGTGCAGTGCTGATAAGCCAAAGCAAAGCATTGCAGAAGTTCACAGCTGGTTCTGAAGAGCCCTGCTATGTCGGATCTTCGCAGCGCCATCTCCCATTGTCTATTTTCTCTCACATAGCCAGAACCGGTACTTGTCGCTTCCATGGCGCACCCTTTCTGATTCAGCTGCGCGGCCTGCATACATCGCATCTCATCCATTTTCGCTCTACTGTAGCATGTGGCAGCAGCTTCGACTAGCTTCGACTGCGCTCACCATGGACATGTCCCCATTCCTTCGGTGAGTCTCCAGATTCGACCCGTTTTGAGCTGTCAGTTTCATGCGTGACGAGATGCCGCAATCCGACGACGAACTTCATACTAACATGCCCAGCAGTGCTAGCGCTGCCACCACTAGGCCTTTGCAACTTGGCACTGTTAGATCTGGGTTCGGGGCGGGTGGCTTTCGGAGGGTGTAGACCTTGCACCTGACAAGCTGCAGCACTCAAACAATTTGCTCATGGAAGCCGTTGATTACGGCGATCCGTCACGACAGTGCAGCTCAGTGACTGGGTCCAGCCCTTGTTATCAAACGGGGTGTCATCCTCCACAGCTGGCCAGCTGAAACAGGCACCACACGCATTGAACATCTAATACAAGGAACCTCCAGAATCAGCCGTCCCTCCTTCTGCATGTACTGCAAGACTTGATCTGAGAGCACAAAAAGCATGCTCGTGCACGAGGCATTGACTGGCATGCGACTGGGCTCGGCTCTTTGTTTCTGTGACTGTCTGCAGTGGCCCGTGTCATCCACTTCAGCGCTATGCACAGCGAAATCATCACTGATGGGGCTTCAACTCTCGAAGTGCTTGGTGCAGATCGTGACAACCTGCAGGGGCCCATTGGCATCATTGTCTCGGATGTCTGAGGTGGCATGGAGTGGATGCACAGTGCGCTCAGGGCCCGTGCCAGCGCAACACCTGCAAGCAGCGCAGAACACCACGCCGCAGAGTTCAAGTCTAAAACACACAGACGGAGATTGCATATTGCTATCTAGAACAGTCTCCTTCACAATCCGTCGTCAGACATGAATGCCCCTATAGACTGCAGGAAGTTGTCACTATAATTCTAATTCTGACGTTTCCCCTGCCGATGTTCAATATGTTTTTCTTGGCATGTCCGTGGCGGCGCTGTCCACTGAGCTGTGCCCTGTACAAGGTGGCTCACAGCTGGGCCAACCCGGTCTCCTCCGGAGATCTCCGCCATCAGCAAAGCGCCCCGCCGGCGCTTCGGGCAAACAGCTGCGTGAAGAAGAACTGTCCAGAGGAGGACTGCGCAACACCTCGATGCAAACCGGATCACACCTGATCTTGCTACTAATACAAGACATCACAGGCATGCAAAACATGGCTCATGGCCCAGGAACCGATTCCACAGAGGTCGAAAGCACCCAACAAATTCTTGCGATGGCCCGGCGACTTGATCCAGCCCTGCGTGGGCGCCGGAATAGGCAGGTGACATGAGCTACTCAAAGTCACTGCTTCCGCTCTCAGTCTCTCGCTACCCCAACCTGGACCGCAACGCCGGCTGTATCAGCCACGCCGCTGTTGTATGCCAGGTTCCTGGAGCCACTGCTCTAGTACCGACGGGCTCAAACAGACGCGATGGCGATGTACAACAGCACTTTTCCTGGATTCCCTTCAAACTGTCAGATTGATGGCGATACTGCGCGTGGTCGCAGCCAGACATCACGACTGAGAGAGAGGCAGCGCAAAAGAAAACTTTGTGTAAAAGCAGCACTTCTTGCCGGTGGGAAGTGAGCGACGTGGAGTGCCTCTAGATGCAATCCAAGGATCTCCGCCGCACTCAGGTGAGGAATCGGATAGCGACTCACTCGATCCGAGAAGCCGTCATGGCTGAAGGGCATCTCACCTCCGGACCCATGCAACACATGCACTCTTTCTGGACTTGTGGCCGCGACGCCGTCATCCTGACACCCTGACCGAGACTCAGCAAACTCCGCTTCTGCGTTGGTGGGAGAGTGGCTGAATGAAAATCGGATTGTCTGCAGGAGAAGCCATTTAGCTCGAACTGGCAAGGCAGTGCTGAAAACGTGATGGCACAATCGAGGCCCACCTCGAGCCATTTGCCGAGCGTGCTCTGCAGCAATGTCAGCAATGCCCTGGCACCACTTCCTGAAGCTATGATATGCCAGGGACCAGGGATGATCATTGCCCCATGCCGCATAAAATCTCGACAGCATATATTCCACAACTGATCCGAAACTTGGGAAGGAGCAATCCCGTGCAGCCGTGCGGATGGGGCACAACGGCGGCATCCTCTCGGAACCCCGGAAAATGTTGGTCTCGTCCAAAGCCCGACGACTCAAGTAGTTCGGATCGTAACTGCGTGACACGAGCTGTCCTTGCTTCAGGGTCGATTCACAGAACAAGCTAAAACATGTTATCCTGTTGTCCATTCCATCCACTTCGTCACAGCAGTTGTCTACAAAGACAGCCCAGGTTCCATAGGACGACGCTTGCCCCAGACTGGCCTCGTATTCCTTGGCATACCTCAGCAGCAAATTTGGGAGTGCAATGGAGTGCATGCAAGGCGAATGACAAAAGTGCCGGCACGAGGCAGTGGCATGTTGCCAATGGCCTCTTCCACACGCATGTTCTCGAGATCCTGTAGATTAAACCTCGGCCGCATTCTAGCACATCCTCGCTTGCGTTCTAAAGAACCCAGACAGCTGTCTTTGCTGAGATGCTCTCGCTTTCCAGGGAAGCGTTCCGAGAGCGGTCGCCAGTTGGCATCAGTTGCACGAGACTGAAGGCTATACACCGACGGATTGGGCTGCCGTCCTGCAAGCGTGGGGGAAGTGCGCGCTAAAGGCTAGAGCACGCTCCCTTTAACGCTTCGACTGCTGCCCAGATCCTGCAGCTCGCATGGCTTCCTGGAAGCCTCGCGGGTCGCGAGCTCGACGAGCATGCACTTCTGCAAGCAGATCACCTAGCCAAAAGCGTCTCGCCAAGGCATCTGCACCCGACAGCTGATCAAGGAGACCGGTGCGAGTCACGTGCAGTGGAAGCAATTTCGGAGGACATTGGTGATGTTGGTGCGTCCACTGCTTCGCCGAAGCTGCTCTTCACCTCCACTGGGCCACTTCTGAGATTCTGGCTTGGATCAAATCCCACAACATTTCCCCCACCTCGGGCATGGCAGCACAAACGCTGGGTATCCAAGAGTCTGGAGCACGTAGAACTTCATCTATCAGGGAGAATGCGCCTGGGCCGAGCTTTGCTGCTCAGCTTTGCTTCCGTGTCGACTGCTGCACATGCTGCACAAACAGGCAATCCAGGCCCGGCTACGTTCCATCCGCTGCGACATCGGGTTGGCAGAACCCACCGGCAGCCGCCATTCCAAACACGGCTCACGGTCGAATGCGCTTGTCCAAAAGTCGCCTTGTTGAAAACCTGAGTGGCCACGAGCAACACAAGCTGGCATGCTCTCTCTTCGCTGCTTTCACCGGGTCACCAATCTTCCGAAGAAGTGAGACGGCCTGCGCAAAGCGCCCGATCCTTTCTTTGAACCGGGGGTTCTGAATCCGGATTTGCCTGCCGTTCAAGCACTACGGGAAAGGCTGAACGTTCACCGCTCCAATGCCTGACTCGGCGAGACTCAGGATCTGCCAAAATGTTCCTCAAGATCCGGTGCCTGCAAAGCAGTCAAAGGCTTCATGTGTGGCACCGATTCGGCTCACACCAACTGCGATTGTGAATTATTAAGTAGGTGCAGCTCAGCAAAGTGCAATGCTTGAAGGCACGACAGGCGATGCAAAGCAGGGATTGTGAGCACTCGCAGCACGGCCAAAGCCACTTCTTCATCCTAACAGCCCATGTCAGAAACTGCCGAACGTGGTTGTTGTTTCTACTATGCCATGCAGCTGCGCGAACAAAAGCCAACTCAGCACCCCGGTCCTCGCGAGCTTTCAACATGGCTGGAGAGATGTCGATATCGTCATCATGCTGATGCTTTTCCAGCCTCAGAAACAGTGGTTCAGGGTCCAGGAAGAAAGACTAGCTGTGCCACGTGAGCGAAGGGTGTTGAGGATCAAACCATTCCACTGCGTCTTCAAGGTCTGCACAGCCAGCATCCAGCGCTTTCCGAGCTCGCACGGTGGAGAACTGCAAGTCCAAAAGCTCTGCGTAGAGATCTCGCCTCGGACTCAGAGACATACGCACATCCTTTCGGGCTTCCAAGTAAGAGGGGCGGCTGTTCCAGCGTCCAAGTCGGATCTGCTTCGACACAGGCCTTGCTTAGTGACAGCGGCCAGCAAGTAGCTGCGCGAAGGCCGCTCGGCCTCCGAATCTTCTTCTTGTGGTCCTTCTGAATCAGAGACAATGCCTCTTTTCGCTGGTTCTTCCTCAAAAAGCGTGTCCAGCTCCTCGCAGATGGGGCAAGGACGACCCCGGAGCTGGTGCACGAAGTGGAAATGCCTGGTCGGCCTGGCCTCTTCTCGATCGCAGCACTGCGGGTCCGCATCCACCCAAGTGCCAGATCCGGTGGCATAGCACCTTAGCATGTCACCAGCCAGGAAGCGAAGACCTTTAGATGTCACTGTCGAGACGTCGTGTGCGAGTACGGCTGGGCCACAGTGGGTCCTCTGACACTTCTGCCACAGACAGGCTTCCGGGGATCACCTCCCGTCGGGTGCTCAAAGAACGCACCGGGCAACTTTCAGCGATCATGCCTCCACAACCTCCCCAGTGGCTGGGGGAGGACTGGCTGTTGCCCCATCCTCGTTGCTGACGACTGCCTGGGTGGACTCCCAGCAACAAGTCTCTCAAGACATGTTTCAAAGAAAGGCAGCATGTACCAGCGGCAATGAAGTCTGAAGCGTCTGCGATTTGGAGGCTAACTCAAGGGAATCAAAGACCGCACATGCAAAGAGCAGCTGGTCTTGCTTGTATTTCCTTCGCATTGACCCCGGTTTTGAGGGTTCAGCAAGCCAAGCATGCGTCGAGGCTTGCACCTCTTGACAGATCGCATGGGCTGGCACGGCACAAGTCACGAAACAGCTCTTTCCACCCGAGATGTGTCCTTGCACTTTCCGTTGCGCCTCGAGACGTCAAGTCTCAGGTGAAGCAGCCGAACGCAACAGATCAACTTTGATGGATAGGGGCTCTTATTCTCAGCAATTTTCTGCACAGGTTCAGCAGTGGTAACTGGTCGCATCCAGCCTTGTCACGCTCACTGGGGTCATGCTATCTTTCACGGGGATTTGAGACTTCCATGTTCGTCTGGGCGAAGCGAATCATTTTTGTGAGATGATCCGTCACTCACCGGAAGGCAGCGCATCAGGAGTCATAATTGTCTGCTGTATGCAGCGGTGATCGTTGCACAAGTCCCGGGCGGATCCGCATGGTTCGGACAATACATGAGGAAGTCTGAAAACCTCCCTTCGCAGCTTATCTGATTGAAGAAGTCCCAAAGTGCAGTCATGCCCTGATGCCAGGTTTAGTGAAACGAATCCCGCCCCAGAGTTCAACAATTGAGTGAGTCAGTTCGGCTCAAGAGCGCCTGCCAAAGCTGCACGGGATCCACGGCTGCCTCCTCCGCGGGCGAAGAACCCGCGGCAGTCTGAACTCGAAAGGCAATCCTAGGCTGGGAGTGCATTGAGCAGTCAATCTGTCAGGATGGCTCTCTTCTTTGCACTGGTGCGGGATTTGCTCGTAAAGCAACATGCTTTCTGTTCCTGCTAGCTCCTATGAGCCTTCAGCTGGCCAGATGAAGACACTCCCGCTATCCTTGCAAGCCTCTGGCTGCCCCATGAAACGAAGAAGAGTCTCTCTCCCTTTTCGAATGCCCGGAGAAGAAGCACCGCATCGCTTGGCACTTTGAATGCCTCTCTGAACATGAAGGATCTGCACACGAGTGCCCCAAGAGATTCCGATGGATCCCGAGCCTTGTCATACTCCTGGCCCTGGAACTGGAATCTGACAGCAATGACGTGACCATCCTCACCGGCACCTTCGATCCTTGGCATCTTGGACCGAAATATGGCACGGCGGCCTTCGGCTCCAGCCTAGACTCCTGTACACTAGCCGAGACTTCGTGCAGCTTGCTCTGCCTGCTTCGAAGTCTCAGGTGCTCTGCGCCGTGCGCAATTTCAACCTGCTGCATGCCATTGCCAGGTGGCTGCGGCGTTAGGAGCCGAACCTCGTGCCAACGTGCTAGATCTCCGAAAACTGGCGACGGTGTTGCAACTCTGAATACGGCACGGCACGGAGCAGCCCAGACGATTTCGCACCCTGCAAGTAGATGCTTTGCTGGAGCTGCCACCCATCTCTGAGGCGCATCAGCCCATGCTCAGGCAAAAGCTGCATCAACATCGACCACGGAACCAATAATCTGGTACAGTACTGCTTGAAGCTTTCTTCATACAACATGTTCGATTCATTCCCGCTCACGAGGCGTTGCTGTTTTAAAGCTTCACAAACTGCGCAGGGAAGTCAAACCTTCAAGCTGAGTTGGGTTAACGCCGAACGACTTGCGTGAACTAGCAAGCTAGCATGTCTTTTGGACCCGTACGTGGCATCGGCAAGCTCCTGTGGACTAGCCTCCATTGATCGTGTAAAGTTCCAGCCCTGGAAACCCAGGCCTCCGGGTCGTAGAACGCGTGCCCACTCGCACGCCTAAAGGCAAGAGACGCCAGAAGGTGAAGACTCAGCAAACTCTTAGACATACCGCAACCATCCAAAACATCCTGTGGAGAAGACCCAAGCGTAAAGATGCTGCCGCACGTACGTGTGCCTGGGAGCCGTTGTGTTTGTGCTGGCACACACACATGGCATCAGCTGGCCTGCTGTGGCGTTGCCCCCAGGGCCTGAGATGGGACTCCGCAACCATCCGCAACCACTCGGAGGCTCAGCAGCTGACGGGTCAACGAGGATGAGGTCGACTGCGTTGCTTCCGATGGGAAGCATCCGACTGGACCTCGAGGTGTGGTCGATGCTTGGAGATTCGCCCCTTACTCTGCATGCGTCAACCAGCTCACATGCTTCACATTCACGCACCCCACCGCCCCACTGTTTTCTACTGCCTCTACTGCCCGATGGCAGCGAGAAGCAGCTTCAGCTGCTCAGCCCGCCAGTCGACATCATGCCGAGTGGTGGCTCTTTTCGCAATATGTGCGTTCTCTTTCATTTCTTGCGCCGCATGTCCATATGCTCAACTCAACGCTCCGAGCTGTCGTTGTCACCTTGTTCTTCACTGGCACGCTCTCTGATCATCCTGGGTATCGCACAGGCAACACAAAGAGATGTAACGTCATTATCTTTCTTTCACTCGCGGTTAGTCTAGTAGTTCTAGTGTTCTAGTGCCTTGCGAAGAAAAAGAAACAGCCAGACCGTGGTGAATATCCGAGCATCTCCTGTAGGCTTGCCCTCACCCCCTCAATGTCAGCGCCGGAGGCACACAGCATACAAACCATCTCCGTACAGTTACCGCTCACGGCCATGTGGAGCGGTGATAGGCCTTCTATTCCCTTGTTGACATCTGCCCTTGCCCTGCACAGCTCGTAGATGACGTCCGTGCGTGCCTCCTCTGCAGCAATGAAAAGTGCCGTCCTTCCCTGCGGGTCCGTTCGGTCGAGGTCGAGACGAGCTTGGCTAGCTTGGCTTTCGCAAAGCACCCTCACCACCTCCGAATTTCCTTCCTGGGCTGCAGCCATCAGCGGGGTTTGATGTCTGCAAGAGATTTCGGGATCAGCCCGGTTGCGCAGGAGACTGTACACCAAATCGTCATGACCATAGAAGGCCGCAAGGTACAAGGGCGTGGCGCCAACCTGTAGGTCGACCTCCACCGCATACATCGCAGCATAGCCAGCATCGACATCAGCCCATCCGCGCAGCATGTCTTCCTCGAAATCGTCTGCATCCGCACCATCGAAGTCCTTGTCTTCAGGCTCCTCGACGTTGGCTGTTGCCGAGTTGCACGGGTGCAGACACTGCACACTTTGTGCTGCCAAAGCGAGATCAACTTTATCCACATCCTGGACAAGCCTATTCAAGTCGCAACGACGGAGTTCGAAAAGGCAGTCGGCAACTTTTGACTGGCCATTTCTGGCAGCCACATGTAAAAGAACGCTGCACAGCTCGATGTCTTGATGCTCGGAGTCCTCGCAAAGGACTTTCATCACGGCGGGGTTGTCTTGCAACAAGGCCATGAGGAAGGCGTTGTTGCCTTCCTGGAAGTTGCCTTCCTGGATGCCAACACATGTATGCTTGTCGGCTCTGGCATCCAATAACATGCGGACAATTTCAGGATGGTTCCACCAGCAAGCAAAATGAAGTGGTGTGTGGCCCTTCGTTGAAGGCTTATCCACCCATGGCCGATGCTGAAGGAGTAGCTGTACTAAAGGCGCATGTCCTCCAGAAGCCGCAATGTGCAGGGCAGTCGCCCCGAAGTCAGTGTTTGCCCGATTTATTGACGACCTGTGCTCAAGCAAGAGCTGTGCCATGTCCAAGTTGGAGCTTTGGGGAGCGACCTCGGCTGCCATGAGCAAAGCAGTTGTCCCATTCTGCTTCGCAGCGTTGATGTTGCAACGAGATCCCAGCAAGAGGCGCGCAGTCTCGACTTGGTTATGCTCAGCTGCTGCGATTAGTGGTGTTTTCCCATCTTTGGTAGACTTGTCGATCTCCGCCTTGACCAGCAGAAGCTCAACAACGGTGGGGGAGTTGTCAATGTCGTCGGTTGCTACGGCCGCCAGCAAGGGAAACGTTCCATCGTGAGCCTCCAGGTTGACATCAGCACGCTTCTGACAAAGGTATTCCACGATCTCGGCTTGGCCTTCCCCTGCTGCAGATTGGAGTGCTGTGACCTGGGGTGCACGTGAGAAGTTGATGTCCGCACCGGCCTCACAAAGGATTCGCACTGACTGGGTCAAACCGGTACTCACGGCACACAGCAAAGGCGTAGTAAAGTCGTCCGCACATCGGTTCGCATCAGCTTGGTGGCGCAACAGCATGCTCACCACCTCAATCCGGTGGTGTAACAAAGCGACGAACAACACAGGGGTACCAACATCGGAATGCAAATGCGTGTCAGGCATCGTTGCGAGCGTGTGTCCTAAGCAGGCATTTGCAGATTCCGTTGCCAGCATAATGGCTGAAAGATGTGCCGGGAAGCACTTCATGTTGGGGTCTGCCTGACTTTGTAGGAGGTGCTCAACGATTGGCAGGAAACCCCTTCTGACAGCAACCGGCAGAGGGGCTATTCCACGAGAGGTCGTCAAGCATTGGTTTGGGTCAGCCCGCGCGGCACACAGGAGCTTCACAAGGCCTTCGTGGCCGTGTTCGGAAGCCAAGAGAAGTGGCGCTGCTCCAGACCCTGTGGCCTTGTTTGCATCGGCCCTGGCTTCCAGGAGGCTACGGCAGGTCTGGACGAAACCATACTCTGATGCCATTGTCAGGGTCGTGTCCTCCGTGGCGTCTTCCCGGACTTGGTCCAGGTTTGCTCGGGCGGCACAGAGTGTCGCAACGATGTCGTAGTGATTGTGCAATGCAGCGGCCAGCAATGGAGGCTGTGGGACATCACTGGTGGGCTGATTTAGATCCGCACGGTACTTGCATAAGAACTGTACAATCTCTAGCTGCCCACTCTCTGCAGCCAGATAGATTGCCGTGGCACCCATGTCTGTCAAGCGCCTGTTAACATCAGCATGAAGATCGAGCAAATACTTTGCAACTTCAAGATGTCCCTGCTGAGCTGCCACAATGAAGGGCGTCGCCCCATCTTTTGCCCCAGTCTTGTCAACCTGGGCTCCAGCTTCATAGAGAACCTTCACGGCCTCGAAATGCCCAAGCAAGGCGGCCATAAACATCGGTGTGGCACCAACGTGCAAAGAGACTTCGGGGTGTTCCCGTTCCACTTCGACCTCAGCCGGCACGTCTTCATCCGCCTCCGGCTCCCTCGGCTCCCTCGGCTCCCTCACCCGTGGCGCGGCATCCCAGGCCTCAGGCTTTACCTTCACTTCCTCTCCGTTGTCTTCGGCCCACTCATCTTCTCTCATCCCTTCTCTACTCATGTCCGCATCAAGCTCATCTTCACAAGGTGGCTGTGTCGCTTCATGCAGTTGATCAAGAGCGTCCTGTGTCACCATTTCGTTGACATTTGCTCCGCACTTGCACAAGCGCCACACAATCCCCTCGTGGCCATTGCGTGCAGCGACATGCAGCAGGAGCGCGGTCTGCTTCAACATCTTCGCCTGTCGTTTCGGGTCCTCCTCACAGAGCACGTCCACAACATCGGAGTGACCACAAAGCACGGCCATCATCAAGGGTGTGCTGCCAGTCCTGGCCGCACTGGCATGCTTGTCCGCCCGGGCCTGGCACAAGAAGCGCACAGCCTCCGGCTTGTTGCTCAGCGATGCCAGGTGGAGTGGCGTGGCACCGATGCTGGTCCCGCGGGCCAAATCTGCTCGGCTCTTCAAGAGCCTGTCCATCATGTCCACATGACCATGCATGGCTGCCACGTGCAGGGGAGTAGCACCGGTGGATGAGGATCGATGTACATCACAACGAGCGAGGCAGAGGATCTTGGCAATCTCTAGGTACCCACTCTTTGCAGCAACGAAAAGCGGTGTCTTGTTTCCGAACTTGCTGCTGGTTTCTGTGTCCGGCACTGCCTTGGCTGTGCAGAGAGTTCGCACAACTTCAGTGTGGCCATTGAGGGCGGCCATGTACACTGCGGTTGCACCACTGGCTGGCGATTTGTTCAAGTTTGCACCCATTTTGCAAAGCAGCTTGACCACATCGGCATGACCCTGCGACGAGGCTATGTGAACTGCGGTGGAATCCAATTCTCTATCCGAAACGTCCACATCCGCTCTTGCGTCGCAGAGTATCTGTACGCATGCCATGTGACCGTATGTCGAAGCTGCTAACAAGGGCGTCAGCCAACCGGTTTTGTTCAGCCTTATATTGACGCTTACGCCTTCTTCAACGAGGACCTTCACAACGTCTGCGTGACCACTTCTTGCCGCAATGTACAAGGGTGTTCTTCCGCTGTCCGGCAGTGCTTGACCAGCATCAGCTCGTTGAGCACAAAGAGCCTGGACAACTTCGGCAAACCCGTTTCCTGCAGCCAGGAATAAAGGCGTAATTCGTGCTTCCAACTCACCTTTTCCGTGAGAGGCGCATATTGTGGCGGGCTTTCTTGTGGCTACGTCAGGTTGAGCTCGAGATCTGAACAGGTGGAGCACCATTTCCAAGTCTCCGTTCTTTGCTGCAGCATGCAACGGAACCAGACCAGTATCCGTCGTCAGGTTGACGGCTGCTCTGGCAGCACATAGAACACGCACTACATCCATGTGGCCGGACTCGGCCGCATGGAACAGTGGAGTCAATGCAGGCCCGGCGTTGATGTTGCAACGGGCTTCGCACAAGAGCCGAACAACTCCAATGTGCCCACCTGAGCTGGCAAATGTGGCTGGCTCAGGGTCTTGTGGCTCGGGTGCCCTCCTTGTGGCTCAAACAAGATCTAAGATCTAGTCAATCTTTCTGAGACCTTTGTTCTTCGTTTCCAGGCATCTGGATTCCATATCACCAGAAAGCTCGTCCTGAATTCTTGTGCCGGGGATCACGAGGCCGCCGAATACAGCGGGGTTGTCTTCACAGTGTGCATTTTGCTCTCCTCCGATCCTGCAGCAGCCATCACCTCCTGTCAGTCAGACTCAGTCATTGGCTTTTCACCGCTCTGGCCCCATTGGCTAACTCTGCGCATGAAGGACCACAGTCACACCAAGTGTTACCGAATCGTCTCTCATTCTAGTCATCTCGGTAAAACGTCACCGGTTGGTGCAGGCGGATGAATTCAGCACGCCTTGTCTGCCCCAGCTTTCAGCAGGAGCCGCACGCTGATCGTTTGACCTGCACCAAAGCGTTGGAAGGAACTGCTATGGTGAATCATGTGATGCAAGGCCGACGTCTTTGGACTTTTCTGCCGGATCACCTGCTTTCGCCGCAGTGTAAAGTGGATTAATCCCGGTATGGAGTTGTCGATTGACTTCTCCCTCCTTGAGATATCGAAGCGCGATCTTGTAGTCGACGTCCTTGGAGCCCGGATTGCAATGGCTGCTAATCAACTTGCAATGCTGCAAAAGGCCGTCAAAGTGCAGCTGCGCCACGCCCTTGGACTGAAAGCGAGCCACGAGCTCTTCGTTGCCCGCAGCCAGGGCTCTTGCGAAATGCGAGGCCAACTTCTCCGCTCTGATTCGCCAAGTTCGCAGCTTGAGTTGCTGGCGGAAGAACCTTCTATGCAGCAAGCGGGCAAACTCATGACAGGTCTTGCAGCGCTGAATTTCCGTGCCGTCGCGCCTCTGCAACTTTGTCGCTGCCTTCTCTCTGCGAGGTTGCAGATGTTGTCGCAGCAGAGATCTCTGCAGAAGCAAGAGCGCCGCTTCCTGAAGACTGCCCCGAAGCTTCTCCATCTCGCGGCGTCCCTCATCCCTCAGCGACCAGTCGATTTCTGCTCTGCTTTTGGAATACCGTTCGTCGTGGGGCCCTGCACATCCCTGCACCTGATGTTCGCCCCTGGCTGCGAGCAACTCTCCACACAAACCGAGAACCCAACCAACCGCGGAAACTAAGCATTGGGCATAGCAAAAGTTCCACTCCAGCCCTCAATCCGAAAGCCCAACCGGAACCTAGGTCTGGGCGAATCTGAAAGCCCTGGCTAAGCCACAGATAGCCACAACATATGCGCCTTTGAATGAATTGTCCTAGCAGCTTGACACTGATTTATAGCATCCGCTTCCACTTTACAGATCATTCATGGCAAGCCAGGGGTCACCCTCTCTTGCATCTGCGCCAGCCGTTCCTTAGCTTTCCCAGCTGCCGCGCTACCACTCGGTTGCAGTTGCAGCCGGATCACTTCGTTCTCATGGACGGAGCTCTCCAAGGCCTACAGTTGTCTATTCGCGGAAGCCCAGGGCCGACATCTCTGGACAGAGCACAAACTCTCATGCTGCAAGGCAACGTCAAGTGCGAAGCGGCCAGCTGGCAATGCCCGATCGCATGACTTTTCCTTGCCCTTGCCGTTGGCCCTGCCAGTGGTGTGCCGCTGAACTAAGTAATGTGAGTGCATTGATTTCCTGGGCCTCTCCACCCTTTGCTGCAGCTTTTTCTGCACCATGGCTGCCACCGCAGCATGGGTCTGCATGTGATCAGTTCCTTAGAGAAGGATTCCAGCTTTGGAGGACTTGAAAGGCGCTACAGGATCAAAAATATCAAAGTCTCCCTGGTCTCCCTCCGCTTGATTGAAGACTGCAGTGACTGCAGCCTGCTCCGCTGATGTGCTCGCAGATCCACGCTGCCTGCCGGCATGCATTCAACGAGATCCTACAAGTAGCAAGCGTGGTCCCAGCGTGGTTCTCATGGCCTGAGAAAGCGTTCCACGGCAACGCGAAATGGCTGAATCCGCAGCAGTTTGGTATGGGCCAAATCGTCACCCACACAGGGCGATAGCCTCGGCTGACAACAACTACTTGTCACTTGTCACCAGAACTACAGTAACTGCAGTCCTGCGAGGAGCCAGCTCTACATGAGCCGTGCACAAAACACCTGCGAGACAAATGGCTTGTTGCCCTCCGCAATCCACTGCGTGATGGAGTTCCGGTCATAGATGTGCCCATCACACACAAGCACAGGATCTTCCATCGGCTCCAGCGAGATTGGACAATGATCAACGGGCCGGTTGTTTGCATCATGAACCGTCGTAAACCTCAATGCCCGCTGCGGCCCGGCCAGCTGCTGGCGGCTGGTTTCGGCCGATTACATCTGCTCGCTTTACGTAGCTTACGACGCACGTCCTACGTTTCAATGACCCAGATGGCTGCCGCTAAGTCTCTTCCATCCGTCGAGCTTCCTGACATGGTCAAGGAAACGGATGCAAGATTGCAACATGGGGCCATGGCTACGGCACCACTGACGTCAAGTTTCCAGATGCGCGCCATAGCTGTGGCGACGGTCTTTGGCTCAAAGCTCGCGGAGAAATCCCACACACGAGCCATGGCAACGAAGGCTCGATTAGCTCCTCTCCTCGACTTTGGACTCTCTGTCCCTTGCTCGCGCTGCAAGATTCGATACGCGTGTAGCCTCTTTCGCTGAGTGCTTCAAGAACAAGTTGATGGCATGAGCTTGTCACGACCTTCATCATGGCCTACCCCCCATTTATCTTGACATACTATACTTGTTGAGCATGCGGCGACAAGAAGCTTTGCAGATGCGAGTACAATTAGCCAACGAACCGCATATAGCTGCACTATAGGCTTGGACCCAGCCAGGAATTCTGGTGCCAGTGTTCGCCAGCCTCCAGGTCCAATGCTAAGTTCTCTGATCAAGCCGGAAGGATCTGGGCGCCGATTCTGGACTGCAGGCTTCAACATGCCGAGCCTTGCCGGGAAGCATTGGATCGAGCATGTTCAAGGCTTTCCCGCTCGGCATCTACCTAGCAGAAGCGGTTTGCCAAAAAGCCTAGCACGCAGTCCCGTTTAAGAATCCCAAGAGTATCTGCACGTTACCTGGGCCAAGGACTCCCAATAACTCGGCCGACACTCCATCGCCTTGGCTGAAACGCAGTCCAAAAAACGCAGTCCATCCCTGCTGTATGGAAGAATCATGCCACGGAGTTATGGCCAAGTCCGTGGCGGGCGAGGACCCACTGCAAGGCAAAAAGATACGTGCCTCACGGACTCAAGGAGCTGTTGATGCGTCGAAGCAGAACCCTGCCCTGCCACTCAGAGAGAGGCCAACGCCACACATGGGGTCCAGCCTCAAGCGGGCGAGCGACGAACACAACCCCACGCTGGGATTCAGAGAGAACTCTCTGAGATCTCAGCGCGATCATACCCTTCGGAGTGAGGTCTGCACCTGTCACGGTATCAGGGAGCGCAAGAATTCAGAGTAGGAAAACTTCATCGCTGCAGTGTTTTCCAGCGTGCGCCTGGCTTCGCTTGTCCATTTGCAAAACATTTGTTCAATTTAAAAGCAGCCACCCACTGGGATCCTGCTGCATGCGCTTTGAACAGAAGCTTCCGCACAAGCCGCAGAACCGCACAGCACAGCTCCGCTGTACAGGAAATGGCAGGAAAAAGTTTGGCCCAAAGCAGAGCTTGCAGGCGCCTACCCGCAACGATGCAAGGAATGACATTTACATTCAAGCCAATGGACGACGCGACAATGCGCGATATTCCGATGCACGGAACGTGCGTGCGGCGATAACTTTGGCCTGCACTCAACGACCGCACCTTCACCCAGTTTCGGATAAGCATTACAGAAATCAAAGCAGCTATAAAGCAGGGGGTACAAGACAGTTCTTGCAGTAGCTCTCGTCGCACTCACTGCAGTGCCAGTGTTGTAGGCCCGGCTCGATTTCCTTGATAGAGAGCACGAACACTTCGGCGCGCAAAGATGCGAGCTCGGGCAACCCAGGAGTCAGAGGGAAGGGGGCACTTCCTTGTAAAGAAGTACACATAAGAACGACCGCAAGATCGAACCGAGTGCTTCTCCCTGCAAAACATAATCTTATTCGGTGCCGAAGCTTCGCACTCGCAGGAGCTGCAGATCACAACTTCCACAAACCCAGCGAGAAAGCCTTGCGATTGCCTCACGACGGGACACTCTCGGAATCCGTAGTCCGTGATTGAGGGGCGTTCGTGGCTGCTGTCCTTACTCAGCAACTACGACCCCAGAACAGAACCTACTGCCTAACTGAGCGCAATACCCGCACCTACTTTGGGAGTCTACTTTACTTCGGCTGGGCTCCAGTATGTCCACGAAGCGGTGACATCCTAGCTATGGGCTCGGCATGTCGCAAAAGATTACTTCTGTGAAAGCTCCAACACTGATGAAGAGCCAAGGGCATTGAAGATGTTCGCTAGCTTGATACCAGAACGATCCAGAACGGGTTCCAGGGTTCCTCTCCTTTCCTGAATGAAAGGAAACACTCTCTTGAAAAGGCTTTCCCAAGGAAGGGAAATGACCTGCATGGTTCAAACTTTCTCGCTCAGCCCCTCCCAGATGTGTCCAATACACTGGCCCCATGCCAGTACCCATAAAGACGTAGCAATGTAGGGCAGGGGGGTGTACCCAACTTGAGCCGCCACTGCCCCGGCAGCCCGAAGCACACTCACAGCCTGATAAGGTCTGGATCTCTCGGTGATGCGGTGGCTTCGACTTAATCAAGCCCTGTCTCGGGCCAGCCGTCTGCGTTTTCTGAAGACATGCAACGTATTCTGTCTAATATTGTCTCATGTTGAGGTGGGCGAGGCTACAAACGCGCACACCAATAGCCGAAACAATCCAAGCGTCAACTTGCACGAATGCTGTTGAGGGCAGGATCGTCCCTTGTAATTGGCCGAGCCCGTCGAGGGATCGAAGATGACATTGCGTTCCTGAGTCAAAACCAGTATAAAGAACTTGCAAGAAGTTCCTTCATCATTGAACCTTCCTCTAGGCCACTTTGATGCTTCGAGCCATGGCATCAACCCAGTCTGGCACGTCAGCAACGCCAAGTCCTAGGTAAGGCCACTCAGAGCACAGCAAGGCAGTTCTCGGTTCCAGAATCAACGCCGATGCCGAGAGCTCCCTCGTCCAACTAGAAGCTCCTAGCACTCATCCCTTCCTCATATACGAGTAAGTCAATTCTTTACACTGGTCCACCATGAAATGGGAAGCTCACGGTCAGGGAAACCTAAAGCGAACAAACAACGAACTAACACTTAATCTACGGCTTTGGTCTTGTTCCTGAGTGGCAGTTTTGTGTCAAATTCGTTCCTGGAATTCGTGTTTACCCGCAAACCGGAGGACCTAGCAATTTTGGCTCCTGCATGGCAGTCGCGAGGTGTGTTTTAAAGGGGCCTTAGAATCGCTTTGCTGGTTTTGGTGCCGGCTAGCCCGGGACCTGTTGACATGTGTAGGCATTTGCTAGCGCTGGGCCCGAAGTGCAAAATCATTGCGCATGTCGACACCGCCGACACCGCGTCGTCAGCTGTGCGACAGAAATTAATGCGGAAGTGTGCCTCCGGCCTCCCCCCCCTACCCGTCCGCCCTGCTTTCCCTCCATTGCTTCCGCTTTCCGCGGCAGCCGTCGTTGATGCGCCGGAAATGTCCTGCTGCTGCCTCTGGTTGTTTGTACGCGAGCATAGGGGAAAACATCGTGCAAGAATGCACGGCGTTGACTTTGGGTTTTTTGTTCCTAGCTCTTCTTTGTCTCGACCGAGTTTTTCATCCGTTGCAGCCATTCGCTGCACATGCCAGACTGGACTGCTGCACCCTCGACATCAACATAGCCCCGGTCGACTCCCGCTCTTGATGGCTTCTGTGCCGTGTTGGCATATCGTGTTATGGTTGGCAAACTGACAGCCTATACTTCGATGCCACTAGGACTTAGCTTCCCAACTGAATTTAGTGTGTAGTCTCTCTCGGGAATGAGCCTCTGCTCCCAACATCTAAAATGCAAGTCAAAAGGTCTGCTGCACATGTGCCGGCAGAAAGTGATGCAGTTCGGACCCAACACCTCGTAGTCCTGCAATATGTCAAAGCGGATGCCCTACGAATGAAAGCATGTTACTTCCGCAACTTCCGCTGCAATTATATGAACCGCACGACTCCTGTGTCAACCACTCTGGTGCCAATTCCACCATCAGCTGTTCAACTTCCTTCCAAGCAAGGCGCCAACAGGTAAGCTGATGCTCAGCACCGTAAGATCAAACAAGCGCAGCTTGTACTGCTGCTGTCCTCTGCTGACATAGTTGTCACGCCCAGACAGAGGCTTTCGCTGAAGGAATGTTTCCGACAAGACTTCGGTGTGCAGGTGGTGATCCTTGTAACAGTGGGGTATGTGCATATGTGTCGCTGGCAGACACGCGCGACTTGTCTTCAATGTAACCATGCCAAAGCTCCCGCTGCCGCCAATTCCGCACTCCGTGCCTGGTACGACGGATACGAAGAAGCTAGACTCATTGCCATCAAGAGTACCAGCAAGTAGCAGAAGTAGCATCTCACGTTCTTTGTGGCCGTCGGCCTCCAAAGGCATATTCCACGCCGTAAACCTCTACAGCAGCATGGTAGGCGCCACCGGCTCCCAGCAGCCACGTCACATTGTTGAAAATACTCATCTGCCAATTGAAGAGGTCCTTTGTTGCTTCGGGGCTCTGTGGACTTTGCAACTGCACAGAAACAGTCATCGCTGCTTGCAATACAACGTTCAAGAGTTCAGCCGCGTTGCGTACACGTTCAAACACACGAAGGACCACTTGCGATCGTGAATTTTGCTCACCAACCTTTCAACAGCGATGCAAACATACGACTCGCAAGAAAGGTCTTCACGGCAGCAGAAGACAGGCTTCGGACCTCTCGGCAGCAGACCGTATCGCCACGGCAAGGAGCGAAGCCTCTGAAGCACCTTTGCATCGCACCTGGCCACACTCATTCACACGTATCTCGTCCCAAAGGCTCCGAAGCTCTTTAGGGCAACCCGCGCTCTGATGTGTCAATCTCTTAGCGCTTCGGCTGTGTCAGGCCTGTGCAAGAGCTGCGAGGGCGATCGTTCTCCCATCCACCTGGACTGCCTGACCAGACATGAACCCTCCGCATGTATCGCAGGTCACATGACGCACAAATGTCCCTGGAAGCTCAGTCCCAGGCGGTCTTCGGCAACTCCGAAAGCCATAGCTTCATGAGCTCCGTAGCTGCCTTGGCTCACAGCCCGGCCTGAGACTCAACCAGACTCTGCGGCCGGAGCCTCAGGACCCGCGGAGATTGTGCAATCGAGAATGTCAATACCTCGGAAAGGGCCCGGATGATGGCAGGACATGCCCAGAGGCTTCTTTGCGAAGTGTGAAGTGCAACGCCGCGCCTAATGAGATGCTACATGCCGCACATCCATCATGGCACGGTCATTGTGAAGACGGATCTCGCAGGCTGTCCACGTGCTCGTGTAGTATCCAGTCCAGATCTCCGCCTTCGGCAGCTGGCATCACGCGCGAAAGCACCGCTCCGCACCATTCGCATGGACATGATACCCGTCTGTTTCTTCGGGCGGGCCTTCACTGGCATGGCAATGGGGGGTACCTTGCCCTCTTTTTTCGGAAGGACGATTTGCATGTCGCTCTTCGCAGGCGTCGGCTCTGATGCATCTGTGACCTAGGTATCCATACTAGTCTATACGACTGGCTTGGAGGACCTGCTCCAAAACCGCATGGAACACTGAAACAAACAGCATAGCTGCATAGGCTGCCGTGAGACAAGTTTGCGCGGTAGAGGAAGCAGCCATGTTCCCACCGAAGGTAAGAAGGGAAACTTGCCACCTGCGTCAGTCCATTATTCATGCAGTGGATCAGCTATCGGCATCGAACCACACAAGTGCGAGTGCCTGAATCTTGCGATGATCTTTGTCTCCGTCTCCCGGACTGACCGTGCACTGGAGGCAACGAGTCCTGACTGTCCAATTTCTGGTCACTGGAAGCTCTTTCCGAGACACATCTGTCAGCACAAGCCTACCTCGGCTACCTCGTAGACTTAGATTTTGCAGGTCAGTGAAAGACTGCAATGAAAGAGAGGAGGGTTGAATTGGTGAGACTGGTCATTCAGGGACTAAACTTCATCGCTTCGCAGATTTACTGACAAGAGGCTTCGCATGTGACGGGCTGCAAGGGCCAGGACAGCATCTCTCCTCAGGGGAAACGGCACCAGTTGCCAGTTCATCTGTGACGCACGAAGAGCCGCTGTCACCGCGCCACCTTCATCAGAATTACGACAATCTCGCCGTTCCGCCACCAGTTCGTTCATGAGCCTCGGTCGCACGAAGCAGAAGCATGGAAACGTGCAGCTTTCCTCTTTGGAGCTCGGCTTTTTACCAAATGCTGTTCTTGCAGCACAGACTTGCTCGCTCTCCGATGGCACTCGGGTGCGCTCTGTCCGTTTCCTGTCCCTGTGGGATGTGTGACGGTCTTGCCCGGTTCAACATGTTGGCGTTACCTGAGGCATGGCTTTACTAATTATGCTTCGGCTGCTCGGGTTTACGAGCGGCACAAACGTGCGTCAGATCTCTCAAGGCAGCATCGTCAAGATAGGGAACATGCAGAACAATGTGCACTCCTGGCATCACAAAGCAGACGCCGCACTTCGCGTCTAGCCCGGGCACGATCGGGCACGGGTCCCGAGCATGATTCATTGCGGATATTCACTTTGGTCGAAAGTGTTTCAAAGTTACCTGCCCCACAACTCTACCCAAAAACCAAACATACGAGGTTATTGTGAGACCTTGTAAGCTCTTACAGTCAGGCAACTGAACGTGACCCACCTGAGCTGCGCAGCATGCCTCCATGGCCGTTCAGCGCAAGGCAGACTACCAGTAAGTCGAACGTAGGCATGTTTGGTTATGCTTATGTCGCTTTTCCTTGCCCTGCCAGCTGTGCCACCATGCAGCCGCCAGCTGTTACGAAGTCGGTCTCTTTTTCCAATGGCTTGTCTGCATCTATGCGGCGCAAGAACTCTCCTCCGATTAGGCAAGTTGCCAGCATGCTTAGACAAGTAGTGCGAGAACCATACAGGTGGCTGGAGCAATCGTGGCTGCAGCGGGCGGCAAAGCGAATTCGAATCAGTTCTCCTCGAACTGCGTGAGCCAGATCTAGCCTCGCCGCAGAACTGCTGATGCCATTTGTGCAAGGCACAAGGCCACCGTGTCGTCGGCACGCGACAGCAGATCTCCCTTCAAGCAGCGAAACCATGCGTGTGTTGAGCGTGGCCTATTGAGGGCTATAGAGTATCCAAGCTTGCAAAGCTGAAACGAGGCATCTGAGTCAGGCAGTCTCGCCTTCTGAACGCTGAACGGCACGCGACAGCACCCCGTTCTCGAACAGCGTAGGCCCAACACGAGCCTCGGCGTCACCCCCAGCACCAAACACCGTGTGCAGCTACGCCAACTTGATCTCTGTGCGACTGGCAGCTCTGGGCCCTTTCCGACCAGATCAGCTCTGGCAGCTCCAGCCGCGACCGCCAGTTCGTCGACCTTGAGCGACCGGATTTGCAACCTCTCACTCAGGGCTTCATATAGGCAGCCGTCTAGGACCCCTCATATACCGCGAGACAAAAATCCAGATGTAGGAGTAGGCGGTGATGGCACACATGTGCCATGCCATCAGCAATCTGGGGCATGGGCACGACTGAGCAAGAGGGACGGCAACACCGTCATCTTGCCGGTCAGTCCGGAGAGTATGAGATGAATTTGAGTGCAATCTTAACGACCACCCAACATCCCACAACTTCCGAGTCCCTCAACCACTTGTAAGCAACTCATGCAGTAAGCGCGCCGCACCATCTGAGACGAAAGCCATGACCTGTGCCATCAAGCAGTGTGAGCGGCTTTGGTATGCAAGGGATCTGTGCTGGGCTGATAACCTCAACATCGTAGTCGACGAGGTTCACCTGCGCGACAGGTGACCAGAATTGGCAATCGACCGTCATCATACTGCTTGGTAGGCCCACTTTTTTGCTACTGCTGCTGCTCCTGCATTAGTCCAACCAAGTTGAAGCTGCTGCTGCAGCCGCTTTCTCTTCGTTCTGCCGTTGCTGCCTGGCTGCAAGCATGGAGTCATATGGAGTCTCGAACCTCACGCGGCTTGCACGCTGATAGGGGTATCCTTCAACAATGGAAAGTTTCTCCGGCCTGACTGGATTTCTGGTGGTCTGGTGGGATTTGTTTTGGTTCCCCTTCCAAAGAAAAGCAAAACGGTGTTGGCAAGCAGGGGTCCTGAAATTCTTGTTGGTTGCATATAATGTCTGAACTGAAGATGTGTATCTGATGGGCAGTTCGAGACATTGAGCGATAGCATTCAGAGCAGCTGAAGCCGCATTTTGACGCTTTGGGGGAAGACCTTGTGCCTGGAACGCCCTAGCTTTGGAGAGCCCGGCTCTGAGCTGCAGGGCCAATCACAGGACCTGTGGACCTGTGGATATCACCTGTCGCCAGACAGATACTGTAGGGCTTCCGAAATCCCCCGGCCCTCAATGGCCATGATGTACCGGCCTTTGGTGGCCTAGACAGGGAAGCAGCACCCGAGGCTTCCAGGCTGGTACTAGCATAACCTACGGCGACGACGACAGAACTACCACCACGGCTACACTAACCTGCTCCTCCTGCCGCTACCACCACCACCGGCCACCACGACAACGACAAGGAGCACGACAACGACGACGGGACGACAATGACGGCTACTGGTACTGGTACTGGTACTGGTACTGGTACTGGTACTGCTACTCCTACTCCTACTCCTTCTCCTTCTCCTGCTACTGCTGCTACTACTACTACTACTACTGCTACTACTACTACTACTACTACCATTGCTACTACTACTACTACTACTACTACTACTAGCTATTAACTACTAACTACTAACTATTAACTACTAACTACNNCTACTGGTACTACTGGTACTACTGGTGGTACTGGTACTGGTGCGAGTACTACAGTACTGGTAAAGTGTGACGGGAATCTAGAACGCTTACTTGAGCAAGATTGCCATTGCAGTCTTGGTCTAAATGCTAAACTATGGTAAACTAGTCTGCGAGCAAGTGAGGCAAAATGACTAAGATTGATACATTGTGGTGGCAATCTTGTTTTTCGACCAAAATGACCTAGACCGCAAGATTTGCAAAGCACAATGTAGTAGTACAAGTACTACTAGTACCAGTACTAGTGCTAGTTCTACTACTCCGCTTCCTAATCCCACTCCTACCGCCACTCCTCCTCCTCCTCCTCGCAGCACTACTACTGCTGCTGCTACTACTACTACTACTACTACTACTACTCCTACTCCTGCTACTCCACTACCCCTACTACTCCTGCTACTCCTGCTGCTCCTGCTACTGCTACTGCTACTGCTACTTCTACTGCTACTGCTA